>VWYK01079281.1:1115-14951 GCA_013399775.1 Semnornis frantzii | reverse complement strand
TTTTTTTTTTTTTTCCCGGAGAGCCCACGTTGCAGCCCCCAAACCCCAGCCTTCCGGCAGCGATCCCTGGCCTCATCCTGTACCACACGCTTGAGAGCACAGGTGACGTGAGCCTGGGGAAGGGCTCAGGGGCGACCCTGCTTACCGCCTGCCATTCGCCGGCTGCCCAGTGGTGCGTGGGACACTCGGGGAGCTGGCAGTCCCGCTGCGGAGGGGGCCGCCCGGCCGGGTCGCACTCTGCCTCCTCAGCTGCCTTCGGGGTGCCGCTGTCGCACTGCACGACGCGGTGCTGGACACCCCGGCCGCAGGACACGGAGCACTGCAGAAAAGGACAAGAGGTGAGTGGCAGTCCCCAGCACTCCGTCATGGTAATATTTCAGGGCTCATCCTCCGCTCGTGGGCTCCACAGTGCCGATAGCAATGCTCATCATGCGAGCACTTAGTTCCTGATGGCACCAGGGAGAAGTCCCGCCCGGGCAGAGCAGGCAGGCTGAAATCCCTGCTCTGCTGAAGCCAGCCGGAATTTGGCTGTTGGCTCCAGTGGATCAGGATTTGCCAGCCAGGACTTTTCTTGCAAAAAAAACCTCTGGATGTAGCAGCACAGCTACCCCAGCACAACAAACCAGAGCTGGTGAGGCTCTGAGTCTACCTCTCAGGCACTTGGCTCAAAACAAAAGTAATAATTCACCACACATCAAATTCCACAGGTGGCACCGGAGCGGGCTTTAAGGGAAAGCACACCCGAATTAGGCAGAAGAAAGCCAGTAGCATCAGAGAGGTGAAGGTATGATTTGCAGGTGGGATTTCTCTCAGCAGGTATCTAAGCATGCACATGCACACGAAGCAGGGCAGACTGTTAATAACTGCTAAAGAACTGCGTTTTCTTCATTATACAGCGAGCAAAGCCTGAATTTCTCCTTCCTCAGACACCTTCGAATTGTTACCTACTCTACTTAACTGCTTGCTTAGTCAACTACTCTTAACTGCTTGCTTTGTTTTCTTTCACACAGTATTTCTCTGTGTCCTGACTAGCAGCACTGGTATCCATCCCTCTGGTATGGATTCTTCCTGGCTAGATCTTAAAGGAGACCATATAAAGTGTACTATACAGATGTAGAAGCAAGAGAGTTTGCGTTTATAGAAGCAAGCATGTAAAAATCAAAGGCATGCGTTTCAAACGCAGCTATCGCGATTAGCCGTTTGCTGAATTAAGAATATAAGTGACCTTATTAATACTTCGGGAACCAGGAAAACAAGTTTACAGCCTGTTGTTACAATACCCGTAAAATCGAGCCGGTTCTTAAAGCAGGGAATTAGGCGGTGCTTAACAGGGAAGCAATTGCCTCTTCTGCAGAGAATTCCTCTGTAAAGCTCCGTTTGCTTTACTATCCAAATGCCCCATAAAGGACCAAAGAAAAGCTGACAGTAAATATTCGCTTGACTCCAGATATTTGTGAGGTGGGGGGGGGTGGTAAGTTTATTTGTGTAACTTTTAAAAGCAGCAGTGACATTTCTGTCACCCGTGATGCAAATGCTTCCCATATGCTGCGCTGCCTCCCTGTGACTAACGGTGCTGTTTGTCCTATGCGTTCCATAGGGGACACTTAAACCGAGTAAAGGCCACGAACTTGGACAAACACATACGGCAGGAATCTTACCATACTCTAAACGGCCTTTTGGGTTATATCTATCATCCATCGAAAAAGCCCATGCCTGGCTATGTTATGATAACGGGGAGCAAGGCATGCTGAGGCTGGTTCTCAATGGGCTGTGCTGGGTGTGACATCTGGGCCGAGTGGGTTTGGAGAGAGGGAGGCTGAACTGTGACTGTGCAGGGCAAAGCAGGGCACCACGCAAAGCTGTAGACTCATTTCAGTGTGTGCCTGGGGTGAAAATTTGCCCCCATGTAAGCCCACGAGGACAAATGCTGCACTGTAGCTGAACTCTTGGGAGGACTCATGGTGGGGGAGTGAGAACCTCTAGGACCACAGGACAGGTTGCAATGTCCTGTATCATCCCTTGGAAGAGGTCGGAAACCCATTGTGAGTGAGCAAGCAAAAAGCTTTTCCTCGGACTAATTGCAAAGTGCACACAGGGCAGGATTTGCTTGGCCAAACAGACTTCCTAAGTGCACTTGCTGGCCAGACACCCAGGGCAGCCACAGTGCTGTCCAACCACAGCTTGGGAAAAGGGAGTACTAATGTGGCCCTGGCCCAAGAAGATGAAGCTGCAGCTGAATCCAGCCCTGTGCCCAGAGGAGGGCTGTGATGGGGTTGGCTCAGCCACAGTGCTGCAGCAAAGGGCCCAGCCAAGAAGGTGCAACAGTACCCCAGGCTTGGGCAAAAGCTGGTGAGCTGGGGCCACGGGAGTGTTTCCATCAGATCCAGGCACCTCCTTCTGTAGGGTGCTTCACTTCACTGTCTGTGCTGCAGCTAGCTCTGGCTAGATTTACAGCTAGCTTCTAAATAACACCACTACGCTCTCTTACAGAAACAATAAAAAGTGTGTGTGTGGGGTTACCATTTTCATCCTGCCTATTTTAATCCATAAAGCTGGTCAGCCAACCTGTGTCTGCCTTGGGGAAATGCAGCTAGCTGGCACTAATATCCAGTTTGGGAGCAGCCAACTTTTGTTGTACTCGAATATTCCTCTGTGAAATGTCATAAGCCAGGCAGCCTGTTTGGCCTTTCTACAGAGGCTACATCAGGTGTGCTCCTTTCTCCACTGAGAAAGTCAATCACCAAACCACCAGTGCCAGCTCAGCTACGGAGAAGCTCTACCCGGTGCCCTACCTATGTTTTTAGACAGAGTTGAGTTTCAGCCTGCAGCTGAAATATGTAAATACCAGAGAGCAGAATAAATATTGGTATTTTGGCTAAGTGAAAAGTAAATGGTCGTAATTGATATCACTTAGGAGATGCAAACACATTAAATCTGACATTTCAGTGCAGACACAAGCACATTTCAAACTTGGAGAAAGCCTTTTTTTTTTTTTTTTTTCCCTTCTGATTATCATGGATATATTAAAAAAGCTTTGCTGCCAGAAAGTGGATTCACAGCAATCTAGAAAAGAATTACCTAGCTTGTGAATACAAAACATCCAGAGATAAATAACCTGGGAGTGGAGCACCAGTTTAGCCAGCTGGGATTCATGTTTAACCATTCTTGTATTTTTCAATCTTGATTTTGTTTCCCAATTGTTCTTTTTCCCAAAAGGCACAGCAACAGATCCGACTACAAGGAGGATAGGCTGGCACGGGAAGCCCTTGCCTTATTTCTCACGCAGATTTGCTGCTATTACTCGGGACAAAAGGCAGCCAGCTCACAACAGCTCAGCTTTGGGATTATCTTTCGGAGGCAATTAGACCTTCAGAAAGCTTTTTTTGGATAGGATCCGAGTGAAAACTGACCGTGGCTCCTATTTGCAGCAGTGGCATTGGGGATGGGGAAGGCGAGAGGGAGCAGATCCTGGTCTGCTGGGTATTTCGGAGGGCCAAACCCCTGCCTGTTTTACAGTCTTAGTGAGGAAAACCCAGCTCGGCTCCGAGGCGTTCAATCTTTTGCAAGCTTCTGCAAATCTCTGGCAGGGACAGCCCCAAGCCAGTGCTCCAAACTTCTGACAGCCCAACTCTTCATCTGCCAGGAGCTGCCAGCACAGGTGAGTGAGGAGCAGGTAGCTAAGAAGCGAGGTTGCAGCATTTCAGGTGTCTTTAAAAAGCCCAGTTCGATGTTGCAGAATGAGTGTTTCTAACCCTTTATTGTTATTTCCCTCCCCCCAAGCAAGATGTTGGCTGGCTGAGCACAGACCGAATAGGAAGAGCTACCCCCTGGAAATGCTCTGCCTATTCTTAGCTGCATCATTAGCATACAAATATTCCTTAATTGCCTAGTCACAAGAGATTACCTGGGGCCATAAATCATCTCATCCTCCTATTAACTTGGGTTTCTCTCTCCCCACTGCCACGAAATTAACTCCCATCATGCAGTGGAATGTTGGGAATTTTAAAAACACTTTTATCAATTAACATTAGTGGATTTCAACACAACCAACAGACCATTACATTATTATATTTACAATTATTAGCTGTAAAAAATTGCCTTCAGGAGCAGTCACTTTAAATAAGGTGCAAATTGGATAAGACAAGACTATCTAATGGCCTCACGTTTCTTTTCAGTCTAGCTTCCTCTATAAAAATGAGGTTTCAGTCCTGCAGGTAGTAAAAGTAATAATATTGACTTGGTTGGCAATATGGGTGCAACACTGAGCACTTCAGAGCATGCTCCCAGCCATACCTTGGGTAAAGGACCCAGACGTCAGTGACTGAACCTCCATGGGGAATGCACTTAGCCCCTGATACACACAATGGCAAATAATCCTATCTTCTGAATTCAAAGGTAAGCATTAAAAAAGCCTGAAGGAGTCTGTAAACAATCATAGAACATCAGTGGGTTTATTGTCTTTTGGCATAGTTGACATTGAACAACAGTGTACATGTCATAGTCTGACATTTGCATGTGTGCCTGTAAAGATGTTAGAATCACAGAATTGTCAGGGCTGGAAGGGACCTCAGGGATCATCCAGTTCCAACCTCCCTGCCATGGGCAGGGACACCTCACGCTAGAACAGGTCATTCAGAGCCTCATCCAGCCTGGCCTTAAAGACCTCCAGAAATGGGACTTCTACCACCTCCCCAGGAAACCTGTGCCAAGGTCTCACCACCCTCATGCTCAAGAACTTCCTAACATCCAATCTGAATCTCCCTACTTCTAGTTTTGCTCCATTCCCCCCAGCCCTACCACTACCTGACACCCTAAAAAGTCCCTCCCCAGCTTTCCTGTACCCCTCTTCAGATACTGGAAGGCCACAATAAAGTCTCCTGGGAGCCTTCTTTTCTCCAGATTGAACAGCCCTAACTCTCTCATTCTGTCTCCATAGCATCATCCTCATGGCCCTTCTCTGAACACCTCCCAGCATGTCCAGATCTTTCTTGTAACAGGAGTTCCAGAACTGGATGCAGTGTTCCAGGTGGGGTCTGACCAGAGTGGGAGAGTCACTGCCCTTACCCTGCTGGCCCCATTTCTTTTGACACAGCCTAGGGTCTGGTTGGCTCTCTGGTGGCTCATGCTGAGCTTCTCACCTACCAGCTCCTCCAAATTAATAATTTATCTTTCAAGGAACTTGCAAACAGTGAGAATTGGTGGTTTGCACCTTTATTTGGGAGACAGACCTCAAGGGAACATGATGTTTTACCAGTTAATAGTTCATTTAGTCTGGGATTTTCTGTAATTCTGCTGATTAGCACACTAATGAGGTAGGGAGAAATAAGATGAAAAGTGTGGTGCAGGAGACTCAAGGTGATGATAAAGACATTATTTTCAGGAGAACAAGGACTCAAGGTATGCTTTCAGCAAACAAGATGCTTAGTAACTCCAAGCACTTTCATATTTCCAGCAGCCTGTGTATCAGTTTCTGACTTTTTAATGAAGCCAAATTAAGTGATGAGCTTGTTAAGAAACAAAAGGCAGTGAAAATAATTCCTAACAAACAGCTCTGATTGTTCTTTAGGCTTTACCAGGAAGCTGATAGTAAAATCAATTGCAGATTTCGCAAAACTAAGGGAGATTTTACTTGGGATGTGACATAGTTAAATAATAACCATATTAACAGCATGAATAAACAGTAGATCCTCTTTAACATTCTGTACTAATGCCTTTTCTAACAAGAAGAAATTTGCTTTCAGGCAGGCACTAAAAGCAAGTTCCCACGTTTTCAGCTGATACAGATCAGTGCTGCTCCACTGCCATCCATGAAGCTACATTGTTTTAGACCACCTGAGGATCTGGCCCAAAACTATTACTCTTGAAAAATTCAAGAGGACAGGAGTGATGGGAAAAGCAGCTTCTAACCAACTGGGAGGAGGAAGAATATCAAAGGGAGTGAAAGGGTATAGAACGCATCTCACCTGTCCCCAATCTCCTGCTTTCCACTTCGGACATCTGCCCCCTCTGCATTTCTTTTGCATGTTGGGCTTAGCAAGGTGCTTGCAATAATCTTCTTCTACATGCCTCCCTTCCTTTGACAAACAGTACACATTGCGGTGCTTTTGGCCCCTTCCACAGGAGACAGAACACTGTAAATGTAAAGTAACAACAGATCAGCTTTCACCAAGGGCCAGCTACACACTTACACGGGGGCTGTGGCTACCCAGGGAATCATAGAATGGTAAGGATGGAAGGGACCTCAAAGATCATCTAGTTCCACCCCCCTGCCATAGGCAGGGACACCTCCCACTAGCACAGGTCACTCAAGGCCTCATCCAACCTGGCTTTGAACACCTCCAGGGAGGTTGTGGAGCACAGAAGCACCCAATGTGATCAAAGATCACGTTGGGTGATTCTGTGCTCCACAACCTCCCTGGGCAACCTGTGCCAGTGCCTCACCACCCTCACTGCAAACAACTTCCTCCTAACATCCACTTTCAATCTCCCCTCTGACAGTTCAAACCCATTGCCCCTTGTCCTGGCATTGCAAGACCTTGTCAATAGTCCCTCCACAGCCTTCCTGGAGCCCCCTTTAGATACTGGAAGGCTACTCTAAGGTCTCCTGGAAGCCTTCTCTTCTGCAGGCTGCAGAGCCCCAACTCTCTCAGTCTGTCCTCATAGGAGAGCTGCTCCAGCCCTCTGAGCATCTTCTTTTAACTGGACCAGAAAGCCCAGCCCCAGGTCCTCAGAAACCTACACAAAGCTTGAGTGGGATACGGAAGGGCAGAATTTCACTACTGGAAATGCTCCCACTTGCACTTAATATTGCATGATACTCTTTGTCAATGCCCCCAAAATGTCAGCTTGGAATTAGAGAAAGCAGCTGACATTCAGCAGGGATAACAGCCTGGATTCCTGGCATTGCTCCAATGGTTTCAAAGAAGCAGAGTCATCTTACAGGGATCAAGGCAGGAGCCCTCCGTATCTACTTAGAAGGACTTGAAAGGAACCATTTGTATTTACCTCGGTACAAAGGGAGGTGGAATGCTGGTAAATCAGGAGAATAAATTGTGATATGCACCTTCTCAGAGGGAAATGGCTGCACGAAGGACAAGGCAGAAGAGAAAAGTGCAGACTTCCCATGTCCTTCGTGTTAAAGCTCATGTTTGTTCTACCAGTGCAGACTGATTTACTGCTTTTACCAAACAGACTGAAATCAGGACATGCTCACCCTGAAGATTTATGCATTTTGAAAACAACTCAGAAGGTGGCAACAAGGCAGAGCCTGAAGAATCAAAGCAAAAAGCAAGTCAGCAGGTATGTTAGCTGTAAGCTTTGTAGTGAAGCAACTAATTTCAACCTCCCTCTGCAGGTTCACTGAACTTTTTCAAATGTGACCACTTCTGGCATGCAAACCCCAACCAACTTCACTTTGATTTCAGATTAGTCTCCTCCAAAAGATTTAGGAATCAAAGGGGTCTGGAATCAGGACAAGAATTTAATATGACAGTTTCATGTAGAACAAGCCTCTTACTCAGCATGATGCACCTAGAGACTCAGCTTCAATTTCTTCATTATGTGTTATGTAAGTCATTACATGCTATGTCACAAGCATCCTGGTTTAATCCTTAAGCACAAACACAGTAGTTCAACCATCTCTAAAGACAAAATGTTCTGATTTCTTTTCAGAATGCAGCAAATAGGCAGAGCTGAGGCTTCTTCCTTTGCCTTGGAGCCACTCCATCAGAGTATTTCGTAAGAAATGAGAGGTCTTCCCAGTCAACTGAGTAAATCTGAAACAAAGTCTACAACTGATGTATGTAGCAGCTCTGGAAGAGCCAGAAGAACAGAAATTGTTACATATAGTGGCACTTGTGATTATTTTAAATTACAGCACTACTTCCAACTCATTTAGCTCCTATTGTGTTAAGAGGTACACAAAGAACTATTGAGACGTAGCTTGCTTCAAAATGGAGAGGTTCAGACCAGCAGAAAGCCAAATGGATGCAACTCAAAGGATCAGACTCACTGCTGACAAGCTTGCACAAGTGATGTTCTATAAAAGGCTATTGCCCTGCTGCAAAGCCCCTACAGGATGGCAAAAGGTATCTCTTTTTCTTCACAATAGAGTTTAAGGGTCATTAATGATGCTTCTCTGCCCTTCTATATCCCCCTCAAGATTTCTGTAGGCTTCAGGGGACGTGGGGATGTGAAGGTAAGGAAGCCAGACCAGCCTGCAGTAGATCTGCCTGCTGCTGAGTTCTCAGCCATGCTCTGGTTTCAAGACAGGCCAAAAAACCCAATGAGCATCATTCAGGCTTGCATCGAGAAACAGAGAAAATGCTCTTCCTTGTTCTAGAATATGACTTTCATGAGTTACCCAGAGTCATAAACGTCATGTTTTCCTTTAGTATTGACAGAAGAAAGACTGAGTTAATGTTATCCTATTTTTATAAGCCTTCAAATTTCATCAGAAGTTCTATTTTTCATTCTCTCTCCATCCCTCCTCAGGCAACAAATGTAAACAGCAAGAACGAAATGTCAAATCCTACCAAACCTAGTTGTAAATTTCTAATACTTTCTGTCTCTGGACTAAACAACAACTACTTTAGCAAAAAAAAAAAAACAAACAAAAAACCAAAAAACCAACAAAAAACAAAAACAAACCAAAAACAAGTAAGCATTCTCCATGTAGGTTGATGCCACTTTGCTGAGACAGGCAAAGCTAATTCACAGAGTTGACCTGGACCCTTCTCTTGCCTCCCACCCCAAGCCAGAACAGCCTGGCTCATCTTTCCTCTAATCTAAAAATCCAGCAGAGCCACTACTTATTCTAAAGGAAGAACACTTTCATTGTGCAACTATGCAAGCATAGTTCTGGGGNGAGTTTGGAGGATCAACCGAGGGCATTAGAAGGAAAAGCGGTTAGTGAGGTTACTCAGCAGAGAGGAGAAGGAAAGAAGCTGCTAGACAGCCCCAGAGTGTCTGTGCCTGAGTTTCTTATCTATGTTTTGTATTCCGTCTTATCCATCTCAGCAAGCCTATGAGTGCAGCAGACATCACCATTGTTTTCCTTTCTCAGCCTGTAATATAATTTTCTCCATTAAAATATTCCAATTAGCCTCAAACCAGCACACTGGAGTTGGTTGATAAATATTTGATCTCACAAATTAGTAATTTCCAACATTTTAATCCTTCTTCTACGAACTGCTTAACTTTGGCAGGGAGCCTGATTCTGACGTTTCTCTCTCCATCCCACCATCAAACACAAGACTTCAGGCCTACCTTGCTGCACTCAGAGGCTGAGGCATAATTTGCTTTATTTTGTTAATACTTAAATGTAAATCCCAGGATGATGGAATGCCTTATTTCTATGTCTGTCTTTAATATAAATCAAAGTCAGGCAGTTGTGCATTTTTAGATCTAAACCTCCTGCTTGCTTTCATGTGTGTGTGAGTTATGATCTCCTTTGCACTGACAAAGAAGAGAGGTCCAATAATCTCATGTAACCAAGTATCAGAGACTGACAAATCCTTTGCAAAGGGTTTACTTCATAACTGCCTTCTAATTCATCTCAGGTATTTCCAACTTTTATTTAGCAGGTAGATTTTAAGCAGATGTGACCCAGAGTCAGAAAATAACCCAATAGTGGGCTTCACTTCAATGTGATGTGACTTAGGGCAGCAGTGCACCCAGCTACTGCCATCAGACACATTATTTGTTTTGGATGCTGAAGAAACTTTGAATCTCACTACCAGGACTCTTCGTTGCTGCAAATGCTGTCACCTGCTTATGGTATCAAGCGCAGTGCCACTGCGAGGTAAGCTTTGCCCTTGCCTTCTGTAAACCTTTGAATACACAGATCAACCCACTCCTTTCACATTTCTCTTTTGTTTCGTTTCATCCTGCCCCACAACCTTTGTAGAATTTAGGTCCAGCTGCTGGAGATGGACAGCTGGCTCTCTGTGGAATATCAACCTCATCCAAGGCTCTTTGCACTCACAGACTTTTACAGGTTTCAATTACCTCTGGACCCAGCCCTGAAGGTGTAGCCAAGGTACTGTATTGACCTTTTTCACCATCCAGTTTTCTAGAGTTGAGGATCAAAGGCACTTGGGCATAGAATCCTAGAATGGTAAGGTTGGAAGGGACATCAAGGATTATCTAGTTCCAACCCCCTGCCATAGGCAGGGACACCTCCCCCTAGTACAGGTTACTCAAGGCCTCGTCCCACCTGGCCTTGAACCCCTCCAGGGACGGAGCAGCCACAACCTCCCTGGGCAACCTGTGCCAGTGTCTCACTACCCTCACTGTAAAGAACTTCCTCCTAACATCCAGTTTCAATCCTCCCTCTACCAGGTCAAACCCATTGCCCCTTGTCCTGTCATTACAAGACCTTGTCAATAGTCCCTCCACAGCCTTCCCGTAGCCCCCTTCAGATACTGGAAGGCTACTCTAAGGGCTCCTCAAAGCCTTCTCTTCTCCAGGCTGCAGAGCCCCAACTCAGCCTGTCCTGAGACAGGGCCATGGTCAACCTGCCTCCTCCTCCAGCTTTGCTCTGAAATGCTGCTTCCAGCCTGTGATTGAAGCACAGAAGCAAACAGCAGCCCTGGGCAAAGCTGTGAGGATAGCCAGGCATGGAGGATGGAGTGAGAGCCACACATTGTTTCTTAAAACACATCTGAGATGATTGCAGCACATAAAATAATAAAGAAACACTGTTCCAAAAAACCAGCTAGAGCCATTACACCAAGGACTCCAGCAGCCCTTCCTCTTGTTAATATCTTTAGTACCACCACAGTCACACCTGCTGCTTTACAAGGGGGAGAAAAAGAACAAAAGGACCTTCCTAAGAGCATTAGCATCAAAGCATTTGAGAGCAGATTTAAGAGGTTTATGTCTATGGCATGATTAATTTTGTTACCATGCCAAGAACCAGGGACTGGCTGTGGCTTTTTTTTTTTTTTTCTTTCAAATAAATATACTGCCTAGTTGAAATAAATGCAAGAGAAAAGCTTAAATAAATATGACAAAATATTTCCATATCAACTGTTTCCAGAAAGGTCAGAACGTGATGCTAAACCTCTCTCCTGCAATGCATTGCTCTGCTACAGCACCGTGGCAAGCCTGTGTTTTGGTTCCCACAAAAAAACTTTGTTTTCTGTTCCAGAGTTCAGGAATGATGGAAGATCACTCCTGTTTTCCCAAGTACATGCAAACTGCTTTAAACTAAACCTGCCACAGTTCCTGCACTGCTGTTCTGGAAGATGAGGGTACAGCTTGTTCATTAAGACATCTCTAAATTAGAAAGGCTGCTGCTCAACTCACCAAGCTGATTACAGGGGTTAAAAAAAAGGAACCAAAATGAAACAAACCCAACCCTCAGAATATGTATCCTAAAAGCTTTTTAAAATTCAGAATATATGCCCCAAAAGCATTGTTAAATGTTGGAAAATTGTGGGCTGGTGGAGCCCAGGTTCTGATCCTTCTATGGGAGAACATGACCTGCTCTTCCCCACTGGAAGCTCAGGATGCAGCTGGGTCACTGCCAGGCTGGAGGCTGGCAGCCAGGTGGGTCTGGCACTGAAAGGACTCCACAAGCCTAGGCACCAGTGAGCAAATCTTGGTGAAAAGAGTGCAGCAGCAGAGAGCAGTCAAGAAATGGAGTGGGGCTCTACCTTTCTTTAACTTTGTGCATTGAAGGGGCAGCTCAAGATGGGGCAGAAAAGCAAACTGCCAGCAAGAACCTGGGGGCATTCCACCTCAAAAGTGGTAAGTTTCAGGAAATGCTGTCAGATCACTTTGCCAGGCCTCCCCTGCATCAGCCAACGATTTGGGAGGTATTTGAGATAACGAATGCAAGCCTGCAGTGATGGCCAAATGGATTCCCAAAGATAGGTATGCTCTGATAGCTTACCCAGAGCAGGGCTGGGGGCTGTGAAGAATTAGACTGAAAATGGCCTTATCAGATTCTGCCAGGAGCAACTTTTTGGAAGGAAATTAAAATCAATCCTTGTAGGTTTAGAGTTCCACACACTGAGGGCTATATGGAAAGCAAGTGTTTGTAAGTGAGCCCTCATCCATCATTTCCAACAATCTGAAACATGCTGGATGAAATAAAGCAGGAAAACAATAGAGCCCTACAATGTTTTACATCTCCTTCTGTGAGGAGCTGTTCTGGATTATCAGAAAACTTCTCTAACAATGAGCAAAGCCTGACCATGCATCCTCATAGTTGACATTTCAGTTATACTGAGTCTACATCAGCTCTTACTACAAAACTTAAGACTGCTGCTATCAGATGCCGAAGTTACAGCCGTGTGACTTCTGTACCTTTGAAGTCTCTCAAGCACAAAGGATATCAGCAGACAGTACCAAGGAAAGCCTGGACCATTCCTTGTGCAGCTGAGGTTTTACTAGAAGTCTTTAAATGGCTGAGCCTTTGTATGTTACCTGGCAACAGAGGCTCTGCAGCACCCTAACTAACGATTAGCTTCCCAACAGCAAAGTATTTTAGCAGGTAACCCTCCTGGCTTCAGTGAGACAAGCAACAGGCTTAAAGCAGGTGAAGCTGCTCCATGCTATGGTTTCTCTGGTGGCTGCAGCATTTTGGAAGATGTTTAGGGAATATTCGTGGCTGCTTTGAACCTCTTTTCCTTCCACTGATCTATTTTAGTGTGGTCTCAGGCCTGCCTGCATTGGCATGGTGAGAAGTCCATGTGCATGGGCTGGGAACATGCTGTGCTGGACAGTAAGAGGGAGTTCATACTCTTAACCCGTGCCTGCCAAGAGTAGTCATGGTGATTTTAGCTGGCAGAAGGCCAGAAATAGACCTAATTTTTGTATATTGACAAGGTAAGAGTGGTCTCTATGTTCAAGTCAGGGCAACTAGGTGAGAGACCTAAGCCGAACACACCAGCACACTCCACTGCAATTAGAAAGAGGCTTCAGGATCATAGAATCATTTTGGTTAGAAAAGACCTTTAAGATAATCAAGTCCAACCTTAACTCTAACGTTGCCATGTCACCACTAAACCATGTCCCTCAGCAACACATCTACATGCCTTTTAAATCCCACCAGGGATGGTGACTCCACAACTTCCTTGGGCATCCTGTCCAGCCCTTGACAACACTTTGGGTGATGAAAATTTTTCTAATATCCAATGTAAATCTCCCCTGCTGCAGCTTGAGATCATTTCCTCTTGTCCTGTTGCTTGCTACTTGGGAGAAGAGACCAACCTCCACCTCGCTCCAGCCTCTTTGTTTCAAGATCTGCCTTTAGCCTCCTTTTGCCTAATCTCTGCTGACTCCACTGAAATGAGAATATTGAAAGAAGACATAAACATTAGGGATTCTTGAGGGCATTGTCCAAGCACGTTTGTGAGCACTGTCCAGAACCCCTGGTGGCTCCTCAAGGAGCCCTCCCAGAGCCAGAGCTCCTGCTGTACCTAAGAGCAGGATTTGCCCTAGTGTCTCCTTGCCCCAGGCACAATGGAGGGAAACATCCATGCTGGCTCACCCTGGCTCTGCAGCACATGCAGGGTCCCTGTCCCTCATCTGCTCTGTGCTCAGCTCTACAGCTGAGGCACAGTTTCCTAAGAGACTATTTGCAAAAGGGAGAAATAAACAGACCCACTAAACCTGCACCTTCCTGCTGCCAGGCCAAACTGCGGAAACTGGTGAGTGACCTCATGATGTCTTGCAGGAGTTGGGAGAGCAAAAAAAAGGGAGGGAGAGCAAAAAAAAGAGGGGGAGAGCAAAAAAAAGAGGGGGAGTGCAAAAAAAGAGAGGCAGAGCAAAAAAAAGGGAGAGAGCAAAAAAAGAGGGAGAGAGCAAAAAAAAGAGGGGGAGTGC
>VWYK01079272.1:0-12768 GCA_013399775.1 Semnornis frantzii | reverse complement strand
TATACAGGATACATAACAAGCCCCTTAAACCTTCTCCCAGCCCAAAATTAATCTAAAACCCAGCCTAAAATTAATCTAAAACCTCCAGTGTTGCTCTCCTCTTGTCTCAGCCACCAATAGGCTCAAAATAAGGCCTCTACAGCCATAACCAGGCCCACTCCCTATGTTTACCTAGTTAAGTAGCTCTTGTCAAGAGACAGCAGANGAGTTCTGAATATTTAATATTAATAAATTGTTAATATTTTTACATATCATCTCGCATTAATTAATTTACCCCATCCCCTTTACACTGTCATGGTTCTTTTAAAGAGCAGACAGAATGAGAAGCTCTCAAATGACTTGGAGAGAAACACAGAATTCTATTTGAAAAGAAAGATACAGGAAAACAATAGAGCATATACAGGATACATAACAAGCCCCTTAAACCTTCTCCCAGCCCAAAATTAATCTAAAACCCAGCCTAAAATTAATCTAAAACCTCCAGTGTTGCTCTCCTCTTGTCTCAGCCACCAATAGGCTCAAAATAAGGCCTCTACAGCCATAACCAGGCCCACTCCCTATGTTTACCTAGTTAAGTAGCTCTTGTCAAGAGACAGCAGACCAAAGGGAGAGGAAAGGAGAATAAGTTGGTCTTACTGCCAACTCACAAACAGACAGCAGAATTATGGGATTGAATAACAATTTTACACTTTCTTGTGCCCACCCCCTGGACTCCTTCAGCCCCTACAGGATTTCTAACTCTATGGTTCCTGACCTGTGACAATGACATGAGGAGGCTTTATAGCTTTATGTAGCAAAAGATCTTTCAGACTCATTTCACAAAGAATTGCTAAGGGTGTAAAAGGAAACACCTGATGCCTTTTGAGTTCCCCTTATAGGACTTGTAACGGAAATGTTTTAAAAGAAAGCTTTTAACTTTTCCATGGGCAGCTGCTCTCATTGCTTTCCCAGTCTTGCTTTCCAAGATGTTTGGTTGTCACTGTCTGTGGCAGCACCCCTACATGCTAGTACAGTTCAGTAGGTTGCACAGGGAGCCATGTTAAAAGCAGGAGACTCAATTATTTTTGGTAGATCTCCTTTGACAAGAAAAGATGCAGTTACGAATTTTAGAGTGGCTAGACAGAAAGAAAGTTTATCCACTTTTACAAAGCAGTCATGAGCCCTACTCATGTGCTCATGTTAACGTTGGTAAATTCTGGGGCTTAGGGAAAGGCAACATGACAAGTAGAATTCACAACCCAGACTCCGCATCACAGAAACAAGAATTTATTTGTTCTAGCCTAACAGCTGAGCCCCTCTTAGTGCCACCGGCACGGCGGCCTCTTGCGGGGCTGGGGACAGTCCTGAGTTGCTGGGGCTCTCCTCTTTCAGGGACATCGGGTCCCTCCAAGTGAGCAGCTCCCACCCTGGCTGGGAGGGGAGGTGCTCTGGTTGCAGCCCTGGGCAGAGGGACCTTTTTCAGTCACCTGTCCTGGTTCCTCCTGGGTCTGATCAAGGGTGAGGCTCATCCCAGATGTGCGCCTGTGTTTTTTCAGTAATGTTTCAAACTGAAGCTTCAGCAACACAGTCTTGAGAGCACTGTAGAAACCTGTGGATTTAATTTTTGTTTGGAATTAGTTTACTCTTAAGCACTACATTGTACACTAGAGATCTCTATCTCTGTTGAGAGTCTTTAAGCTTTTCAACTCTCCTTTGCCTTGCACTATATCCTACAACACCTAACCAGGCATTTAAGAGTGCCTCTGGTTAGAAACCGAGAGCTTCGAATTTTTTTTGTTTGGTCTCTCTCATCTGGTCTTATGTTAAACATAGTGGAATGTCAAAGCTATCTCATGTCCTGGGTATATTTTGATGTTTTATGTAAAAAGATGATTCTTCCTCCTCTCTCCAGAAAACACACATCCTCAAAATGTGTGGAAAAGGACAGATCATTTAGATATTTATTCACCAAAGTCCCGTGCTTCAGCTGGGGGTATCAAGTTTAGCAGCCTTCCCCCTCTTTGCATTAAAGTTTTCCATGAGATTTCTCCCAAGGATGTTTTGAAAATTCCTGTTTATGTATTGTACTTCCCTTTTATTGTGATTTTTGAGCATGAGCACTTCTACTCAAATCTTTCTTTGTGGGTTACCTTACTGCTATCTGATATGTGGCACTGGTGGAAAAGCTTTTTAAACCAGTGGGCATTTTTAAAATAAACTTTTCTGAATGAACATTTGAAAGAATTGATTTTTCTCCTTCTCCTGTTCTGTGCTGTTATGAACTATTGGATTATACATTAAAAGTTCTAAGCAGAGGTGAAATAGGAACCTTGAAATGTTGTCTGGTAGGACATGGCATGGTTCCCTTCACAGGGTTGTAAAGCCCGCAGAGAAAGGCCTGTACTCCTGCAGCAGTGGGCTGCGTCAACCCTCGGGAAGATGGGTCTAGGAATTCTATAGCTTGAGTTAGCTATACAAAACCAATGTGAACTGATTGGGAGGGGCCATGAGAATGATCAGAGGGCTGGAAGTCCTGAGGAAAGGCTGAGAGAACTGGATTTGTTCAGCCTTGAGAAGGGGAGGCTCAGGGGAGACCTTGCTACCACAGACCAGTACATAAAGGGTAATTACCAGGAGGATGGAGACTCCTTTTTACAAGGAATCATACGGAAAAGACAAAGGGCAATAGGTACGAGTTAATCTTGGGGAGATTCTGATTGGAATCCAGAAGAACATTTTTCACTGTGAGAACAGTTAGACAGGAATCATCTCCCAAGAGCAATAGTGGATTCCCCAACACTGGACACTTTCAAAAACTCGGCTTGACAGGGTGGTGGCCTCTCTTATTTAAATTTTACCATTACCTACAAAGCTTGGACCAGATGATCCTTGAGGTCACTTCCCACCTGGCATTCTATGATTCAATGATCACTTTGTGCAGTCAGCCCTCCCCTTGGGTTTACAACTTATTTCTATGTGTGAAAGCATGGAATGATGAAGCTCTGATAAAACCTATTATGTAGCAAGCTATGATCCACTGCTTCATTTGATTCTGCCCAGCTGGCTGTTAGGAGCTTATATTTGCAGTTTCTTTCCTCTAAAAGCCCAGAAGTATATAGAGATTATCTAAGCAGAACTGAGGTAGGCTGTAACTATATAGGAGGATGCACTCAATAAATAAATCAGAGAGAAAATCTGCAACACTCATTTATTTTCCCAGATTACATTTTTTTTTTTCATGGTTGATGCCATTATTTCCATCTCTAGGAAAAAATCGCTGTTATTGAATTGCTGCCAATTATAGTTAACCACTAGTTAATATTTTAATCACTGCAACATTATTCATTCCACCCAGAGCATCTCACTCAACATTTGCTCAGACTATTATGAAGTCATAGCACCCAGCAGACACTTTTAATTTATGGAAAGCTTTTCTCTGCCTTTAACCAAATTGCAATTTTTCTTTCCTCTTATCTGTCTTAGTTATTATAATGCATTTTGCATTGAAAGTTTTCCTTTTTGTGTGTATGTGGAGTTGTTTTTTTCTTAATTCAACTGAACACACAATCATGCTATGGCTTGTAAGTATCTTGAATCAAAACTTTCACCAAACTGCAGTACGGCAATTATGCAAATAAGTGGACCAAATTATTTTAGCATTACAAAATTAGCATACTGTATTTAAGAATAAATAAAAAGTTATAATGGATTTTAAATATTTATGATAAGTTGTTTATCACAGAAAATTAGCACAGCACCAGTTCTGTGTGCTATTTCCTCCACTACTTTTCTCTTGGCTTAAGAGCATAAGAGTGATCTGGACTTCATAGAATGGGTTGTACTCATTCTTTAAAAAAAAAAAAAAAATCCCTTTTTTTGGCAAATATTTTCAAAGGCTGCATTTAGGCTTTAATTAGCATTTCACATTTTTATGGCACTCTGGGTCTACCTGGAGGTGTCTTTGCACAGATGCTCCATTAAGTCACAGAATTATAGAGTGGCCTGGTTTGGAAGGGACCTCCAAAGGTCATCTAGTCCAACCCTCTCTGCAGTCATCAGAGGCATCCTCAACTAGAGCAGGTTGCCCAGAGTCCTGTCAAGCCTCACCTTGAATATCTCCCAATCACCTCCCCAGGCAATCTGTTCCCATGTTCCACTACCCTCATAGTAAAGAACCTCTGCCTAATATCCAGCCTCATCCTATTACTAGAGGCCTTTGTAAACAGTCTTTCTCCACATTTATTGGAGACACTTTTCAGGTAGTGGAAGGTTGCTGTTAGGTCTCCCTGGAGCCTCCTCTTCTCAAGGCTGAACAACCCCAGCTTCCTCAGCTTGTTCTTGTAGCAGAGGTGCTCCAACCCCCTGATCATTTTTTGTGGCACTCTGATGGACCTGCTGCACATCCTTCCAGTAGTGAGAGCTCCAGACTTGGACGCAGTGCTCCAGGTGAGGTCACACCAGAGCAGAGTGGCAGGATCAGCTCTCTGGCTCTGCTGGACACTCTCCCTAGCCCTCTTCTGAGCAGGCTTGCTTGAGAAGGGTGACGAGGCACATGGCCTGTTGTCCGTCTTGTGAGCCGTGAACTGCCCAGGGTAAAACAACAGGAAAGGTATTTTACCCAGTCCCAAAGGAGTAAAGTAGAAATGCTCCACATGAGATTGGAAGGCTGAATGGAAATACAAATATATGCAAAAGGTATTCAGGTAAATGCATTATATACACAGATTAGGCCCACTTCTCCACCTGGGCCTACCAGCCCAAAGCTTTCCAGAGCCTTCCAAAACCCTGCCCTTCACTCAGCATCGACAGGCCCAGGAGCAGGCCAAACTGCACACACCCCCCACCCCTGGCCTATCAGGCCTTAAGATCCACCCCCCCCAGGCTTCCGCAGGCCCAGTGTGGTGGCTGCCAACCAGGGCCAAGAGAGGGCTGCTCTGCCTTACAAACCACATGGCAAGGGCACCTGCAGCTGGAGCAGAGAGCAGAGCAGGCTAGGGCTGGCTGTGCCCTACCTCAAATAGGGAGGTGCAAGAATGTGCAACAGAGTAATGCAGTACAACATGCCATGCCTCCCTCTGGGACAGGCTGCCCATCCCCACAGGACTTACAGCCTCTGCAGGGCTTTATGATTACATCAATTAACCCTTAATTTGCCTTTGCCTACAACATCTGTGAGGAGCTTCTGAAGGAGTCATGGTTGTTCAGGCTGGAGAAGAGGATGTTGCAGGGAGACCTCATTACTCTCTACAACTACCTGAACAGAGGCTGGAAAGAGGAGGGGGCCAGCAACTTCTCCTTGGTGTCAAGCCAAGGACTAGAGGAAATGGTTCCAAACTGCACCAGGGGACGTCCAGACTGGACACTAGGAAATCCTTCTTCACAGAATATGTTAGGAGGCATTGGAATGGTCTGCTCAGAGCAGTAGTGGAGTTAGCATCCCTGGAGGTGTTTAAACAGCATGTGGACCTGGCACTCAGTGACACAGTTTAGTGTTGACCCTTCGGTGCTGGGTTGAAGGTTGAACTGGGTAATCTTTGAGACCTCTCCCAACTGGATATTTTCTTTAAACATGTGCCCTGACTCTTCCTCACACCTCCTGTCTGTTGCACTGGAGAGGATTTACCAAGCAAATCTTTTTTACTTGCAGCCACACCAAGGCCTTTTCTTGTTGCTTAAAGAAATCATGTCTGAGGCTTTAAAAAAATGTTAATTTACAATGATTAGCCTTCAACATCTGGCCTCCAATTAGAGGCTGGGTTAGCCTCCCACCACTCAAACAGCTGCTCTAGCTGCATGAGAAGCATAAATTCACCATGCCTCTGGAAGACATTTTCAGGTGACCTTGTCCTGGAGGTCGCCATATGCTCCTTGCTCACCACTCCAGTCACAGCCGAGGGAAAGCAGATGAGCTTGTCAGCTGTATGAGGCATGGGTGCAATGTGGGCTAGACAAATTAACAAAATCTGTCCAATTCAGGATGAATGCAATTAATGTGTACCTTAATCAAGTTTAACTGTGAATTATTAGCTAGAGGAGAATAATAGTGTCACCATGCTTACACTGCTTACCTCTGGATAACTTACATTCTCTGCTTTCAGTGAAAGGGTCAGAGGGAAAATCATTGGCACACTTAGCTCTAGAACTTGTATCAAACCCAGACGTCTATCCACAGTTTACTACATTTAAGAGGATCTAGGATGTTTCTTCCAGAGAGAATCAGCTATGCTTTTTTTCCCTCCTTGTATTTGGTAGTCTTTTCTGAATCTCAGCATAAGTCTATGGGAGCTCTTCAAGTCTTGCACTAGATGTTGTGGCCAACAATGCCAGAGTTTTCTGGCTTTCCCTGTACTCCAATGATGTCTACACAGAGTATAAAGTCAGAGCTCACTTGGAAAAAAATGTTTTTTTGAGTTAAACTTATAAAGTAATATCAAGGTGGAATACAGAAAGCAATAGGCTGGGACTGAGGAGCCTCAGCACAGCAGCATGGAGTCCTGTCTTTATGCTTTGTGCTCCTCATACATCAGGAAGCACAATATTTGTTGTGGTATGGTGGGTCAGCCACAAGTGAAACTGTGGGAAGTTTCAAGCAGAATTTTATATCAGGCCTTTCTTAGCTAATTTTCCAGAAAACACTTAGTAGTATACATTGCCCTTCTCTCCCTCTCTGGCGCTTGCTTTGGATATTTCAAGTCACTGGCTCTGAATCTCATTTCTAGTCAATTAGCTGATTTTATGGTTTTCAGTTCAGGCTAATATTCCTGAGCAACCTTGACTACTTCTTCTTTAGACTCTAGGTAATTTAATTTTGAGCAGGAGTCAGCTGAGAGCTCAGCTTGAGGGAGTGATGGAGCCTCAGTAGAGAAATGATCATAGAAGGAGCCACTGAACTTTACAGAGATGTGAAGGGTTGATTCTAGTGCATTTGCTCACCTCTGTGTGTCTTTGAGCTAGCTGATGGGAAACAGTTCTATGTTGAGCACTGATCTAACAGAACATACCTCTGCTATTGAGGGTTTACATGTTACACGCCTATGGCGTGGACAATAATGGAGGCTGGCGCTGTGCTATAAATCAAAGTTTTAGTGACTCAGTAGGACAGGCGAGCAGCAATGCATCCATATAGCAACACAATCAGTAACTGATGACAAGGACAGCAGCGTAAGTGCTGCGATGGCTTCAGCAGACTTCCATGGACTCTTGGTGTCCAGGTCATCTGGCAGCATGAGTCCACCATGCAAATACTTTTGGAATGAGAGTAAGAGCCATGCCACCCCTTGGGTCCACTGCTGGTAGTGGGATAAGGGATAATCTGATCTTCCACGCAAGTTGTGTAGCATCCTGACTGTGCTGCCAATGTCGGTCATGGAGTAGGGTGCCAACACCTTTTAAGAGAGAATCTTCAGGGTAGGGTCTTATAGATGTAACATTTTCTTTTTATTTCTACAGAGATAAAATGTGGTCTGAACAGTGCCTCTATAGGTTTAAAATGTTATTTGATACCTTAAAATCACATTTTTTAGCATTTCAGAGATGCTCGTGGTTGTGTTTAATTTTTCGCTTTTTCCTGATTGTGCAATCCATTTGGGACAGAAGCATGATGTACTCAGAAATCCACAGAGCTTGACTTTGGTCTGAGACAGATAGATTTCTGTTTGAAATTGCTGTCTATTTGTGGAGTAGAAATGAAAGTCTCCTATCACCTCCTGGGAGCCTATCATGAACTACCTAAATAAGAATTTTATTTTTTTTTTTAATGTGTGTGTGTGGTTGTTTTCTATTCCTGAAAAAATACAATAAAGAAAGAGACATAAGGCATCACGATACTGCCAGAGAGGAACAAATGCAAGGAAATGCATCTTAGCAATGTTCAAGTGATTTTCTGCACGTGTATACTGAGTACCCCTTTGTTTAGATACTTAGCAGCCTGAGATTGCGAATGCCACTGTAATGTCAATTGCAAGTGCAGCCCTATTGCAGTTTCACTCATGGTGTCAGACAATAAAAAAAAAAAATCTTCCAGTTTCATCATTCATCTCAGCCATAAGGGATTAATCTTTTATTTTAGTTTTAATGGAGAACTTAACAAAAGTGATTAGGGTGTTTTTTAGCTACAGAGCAGGAGAGTCCTCCACACTTTTCTCAGAGGTCATATTTGAGAGATGTTAACCTTGTATAATGGATCAGTGACTTACACTATGAACTTGGCCTGTGGGAAAGTAGATCAGGGTTGAAGTTTGAGAAGACTGATGTAATATATTCTGCGTGTGCAGCCCAGACAGCAATCGAGTCCTGGGCTGCATCAAAAGCAGCATGGTCAGCAGGGCAAGGGAGGGGATTCTGCCCCTTTACTCTGCTCTTGTCAGACCCCATCTGGAGTACTGTGTGCAGTTCTGGAGTCCCCAGCACAGGAAGGACATGGAACTGGTGGAGCAGGTCCAGAGAAGGGCCATGAAGATGACCAGAGGGCTGGAACAGCTCTGCTATGAGGACAGACTGAGAGAGTTGGGGCTCTTCAGCCTGCAGAAGAGAAGGCTTCAAGGAGNTCCCTGCCTATGGGAGGGGGTTGGAACTAGATATCTTTGAGGTCCCTTACAACCTTACCACTCTATTATTCTATGATTCTATTTCACAAACCTGGAGTATACAGAGTGTAAATAATCATACATGCAACTCAATGATGTGTTTCATTTCAATGGAAAAGAAAACATCTCTTTTTTTCCCTCAGGAACATATTTGTCCTACTTCTTACTGTCCAAACTAGACATATTCTAGGAATTACACATAACATTTAGATTGCTCCTTTCACAGTTACTGAATTTAAGAAGTGTTAATAGAAATCACAATATTCTTATTCAGTTATATAAAGATTGATTTTTTTTAAAAAATACTTTTTCTTCATCCACATTATTAGACATAGCCTTCAGGTGACCTGCTGGAAAGCAGCTCCCTGCAGAAGGAGCTTGGAATCCCGGTGGACAACAAATTATCCATGGGAAAGCAATGTGCCCCTGCTGCCAAAAAATGCAAGGTATCCTGGACTGCATTAAGAAGAGTGTGTCTATCAGGTCAAGGAAGATTCTCCTTGCTCTCTTAACCAACGCCTGGAATATTATGTCCAGTTCTGGGCTCTCCAATTCAAGAGAGACAGGGATATACTAGAGAGTAGCCAACAGTGGGCTTTGAGGATGATGAAGGTACTGGAACATCCATTTAGTGAGAAAATACTGAGACATCTGGAGTTGTTTAATCGGGAAAAGGGAAGGCTGAGAGGACTTAACATTTATAAATATCTGAAGGGTGGATGTCAAGAAGAATGTGCTGGTGTCTTTTCAGTGGTGCCCTGTGATTTAGCAATAGATACAAAGTGGAACACAGGAAGTTCCACCTCACAATGAGGAAAACCTTCTTTGCTGTGAGGGTGGCAGAGCACTGGAACAGGTTGCCCAGAGATGTTGTTGAGTCTCCTTCTCTTTCAAGACCTGTCTGGGTACTTTCCAGTGTGACCTGCTGTAGCTGATTCTGCTTTGGCAGGGGGTTTGGACTCGATGATCTCTAGCAGGCCCTTCAAACCCCTGCTATTCTATGATTCTATAACTCTGTGATTCTATATCGCTATGATGCCTTTATTAATGGCTGCATTTAAGAAAATCTCTGTCCAATTTTCTGTGTGAACTGCTGCTGCTTCGAGTTCTGAATGTGGGTGAAGGGGGGAAATCAGTTTTTCAGCCAGTGAAATGTTTACCCACAAAATGTCCACAGCAGAATGGCAAAATCTAGATCTTACTCTGTGGAAAGGAGATCATACTAAACATAATGACGAATACATTGATGCGAGTTTATATTAGGTAATGCTATGATAGTGACCTGGACCCTACTTAGAAGAATAATAAGCCTTACAGTACTCTTATACAGGCTAACAAAAAAATTGGATTGAATTTCTTTACTCAAGGGAAACTAGAAAATAGGACTCAGAGGTATGGAGTAAAAGGACATTTAGTTCTGATTTACGTCACTATAACTTTAAAATCCAACTAGGAGTAAGGGGAACCTCTGGATCCTCTCACTTCTACAGATGTACGGCTCTTTCTAATGTGTCCTCCAACATATAGGCTATGCATTAATGTGAAGTCAAAAGGATAAAATTAGCATTCATACATGCATTAAATGCTGTACTCTTTCATACAAGAGGGAAGCAACAAGAGCAAGCAATAAAATGTTTTTTGGCAAAATCTAATACTGTTCAGTTAGACAGGATCAGTTAAGACAGGATTAGAATTCCTACTGCTGCTCTTTCAAAGGGAAAATGGCCATCAGCTGAAGAAACTATAGCAAGTGGAAAGTGCTACTTGTGGTTTATACTCTGCAAAATCTGTCTCAATCTTCCTAATCTCATGGGCCTGGCTGAACTTGCTGGAGGTAAACTATGGGCATCAGAAACACTGTAAATAGGACACAGTGTGTTACAAGATGCTAGAATAGCACTCTGAAGGCAGAGGCATCCCACCTCTCTTTATTTCTCCTCTATCACTGTTCTGTATTTCAATAACACAGAATTCAAATGGTGACCTATGGTAACAGTAACATACTTCGCCAGAGTGTCTACAGTGAATCCCTGTCTTTCTCATGTCTTTGGGCCTAGGCAACTACGATGAGATAGAAGAACAACGCACAGTAAGCAGAGGGTCTTGATAAGCTTGCTGTAATCCTGCTGTCTCAGCCCAAGATCCTGGTATCTTATTGCATGCCAGTGGGTCTTCAGCTTCATCAGTAGTCCCAAGAGTCTCCACTGCCTCTCCTGGGTGCAGCTCTTTACCTGCCTTGCAGCTCACCTCCCCTACTCCACTGATGAGCATTGACAGGCAAGCTGGATAAACCTGGTTGGGGCGTCCAGAGGCTGTGTTTAGGCCTCTTGGATGGGAGAGGCATGAGGGGGGGAGGATTGGAGCACTGGGGATGATAGATTTAGTTTTGAGTTGGGGAAAAATTCAAGGGGGTTAGCTTATGGATTCTGTATCTGCCTTGTAATTTCTATCTGTAACTCTCTCCAAATATAATTCTGGTTTTTTTCTCAAACTCGTTTGAGAGCTTCGCTCTGTCGTCTCTTTAAACCCACGACAGGTAGATGGGCAAGATATTCAGAAATCTTAGATCACATGTAGCGCAAAATGGATTAAGGTAAAAATAAAAATGCAGGCATTAATTCATGACATCCAAACCAGACAACACAGTTACGGATGTTTATGTAATTCACAGATTAGGAAATAAAAGGAAGATGATTCAATCTACAAACAGTAAAGTTACACCAGAGTAGCATTCTTTCAGCCCTTATGAGTGCTCTAAGTCTCTTTGGAAGGGCCTTTTGAGGGCTCATATGTGATCTGGACCTCCACCACTTTATTGTGAGGAAGTCAGCACCAGCACTGAAACATGGTACTTGCAGCTGTGGTGGGAAAGCAGCTGGGCACCAGGAAACTGCAGATCCATGGATTATGCCTGCATCTGTTAGCTACCATAGATCAAACCTGGGAATGAACATGAAGGTCGACTTGTCAGAGGCTGATGGGTGCTTCTGGTCTATTTTGAAAATGAGATGAATTACCTTATCTGGGAAAGGACACAGCAAACTGCCAGATAGTTATAATAATGTAGCTACTACAGAAATAAAACTACCTATGGTAGTAGAAATTGCTTGGATACATGTCTAGACTTTCAAGACTCATTCCTATGGGTATTGCAATTAAAACCCTGCCTCAACAGCTGCATTCTTTGTAGGCATTACAGAGCTGAAGAGAGATAGATGATTAAATTTAAAACTCTGAGATAAACTCAAGAGTCTCCTCAAGCTCAATTTTTACTCTTTTGTAGCTAACCCACTTGCTCTGCTAATTTGGATGCTGTAACAAACAGATAACATGCTGCCCTGCAGTATGATCTGCTAGGGGTGTGGGAATGAGGGAGTAGGTTTTGTCACCATTGTTTAATTTCCCTTCTGGAACTCATTTCTTAGACTGCTGTAGCAAAAATCTGATTGTATGTTTCATAAATCACCATGCTGAGGCAGGATCTGTTTCTAATTCTCTATATTCTGTTTCCACTTGTCTATATTCTGTTTTCTTGTATACAGAAAAATAGATGACAATAAGAGGTCTCAAAGTGCTTGTGAAGAGATGATAGGAAAAACAGCTCAAGTAGCAACTTCCATAACCAAAATCTTGTGCCAAGATGAAGCTTCCCAAATGTGTGTTAACAGAACCCCACGCTCAGTTCATATGACACTGAAAGAAAGAGGAGATGACAGTCAAGTTGGCATTTTCATATTTGCAGCGGTATGGCTTGACATATAAATTCCTTGGCAAGTGACATTGCCTCCACCCTCCTGTAAGCTCCCCTACAGATTTATTCTGAAGGAGATACTGTCAATAGTAGAATTTTCTTAATGTCTTTTGCCATGAGAATAACCTTAAAAGTCAAAGTAAACAAACAAACAAAACCTTCATTAATAGCCTAAAATTTCAGAGATATGATTATATGACCAACACTCTGATCCATTTGACATGTAGGTACATTTATGGCCATGTCAGACAGCTGACAAAGCAATGATGCCATGAAGTGTGTGGAACAATAATGTGCCTTATGCACTCTAGACTGGAACAGAGCCCTGGAGATAGGGGGTTGGTACAGATGTGCAGGCTGATGAAGACCTACTGTACTTAAGGCCTGTAACCTTGCTTTGGAGGTTCTGGTTCTTCCACAGTCTAGGGAAATTTTAGAGAATAAATCTTATGA
>VWYK01079260.1:10275-31801 GCA_013399775.1 Semnornis frantzii | reverse complement strand
GATTCTATGATTCTACTCACACCAAACACTGATACAGCTTTGCCTTTCTCCCTCCCAACTCTTACAGCCATCTTATGTTGTTGTTTATTTGCTGGTTTGTTTTGTTTTGTTTTTTTTAATATCTGTTCTCCACTCTTGGTACTTGAAAGGTGACCTGAACAACAGTGAAGACCTGCTCTAAAAATCCAAGACATCAGTTATGAGTGAAGTTAAGTGAGAAAACAGGACTGTGTCCTGGAGAATTGCCATTCACCAGTGCCATCACTTAGAAGTATTTTCACTCAGGGAGTGGAACTACACAAACAGCAATCACTTTTCTAAGAATTAAAACTTTGTTTAATCAGAAGTAATGCAGTCAGGCATAATCTAGTTGAGATTTAATTTCTTTGCTGCTTTTTGCCTGGGGTCAGTTTACCATGAGTGTTTTGGTTTTGTGGGGTTTTTTTTGTTTGTGTTTTTTTTTTTCTTGGCAACTGATGTGTAGCAAAGTGGACAAAAACCAGGAGGCATTCAGGAAAGCTAGAAAAAACACACGGCAAGATTTGTTGTTTGTTGTTTTGTTGGGTTTTTTTGTCCTCTTAATAAATGCGCTCTGTGCTTGATACTCTTCTCTTAGTGTAAATGAATGTGTGGTCAGTGCAGTTTCCATGGGTTCTGTAGTTCTAGATTGTAGTCAGCTGGCTTCATGCCTGAAAACTGTGGAAATGGTTTACAAAGCAGAGCAGAAACCATTTTATCCTCTGAATATGATTTCAGAAGTGTAGTTTAGCAGCAATTAACACCACACCCCCCCCCCCCCCCCCCCCCAAAATGTAAACTGAATTACTCTTCTCTTGGGATTCCTACCACCATTTAATTTGTGTTTGCTTTATCCTTTGGCATTTTATCTTCTAATAAGCCTTGAAAGGAGAATGGAGTATTAGCTTTCTATTTAAAGGAAAGGACAAATAGATGCAAAGTACACTCTAATGGCCAAAATTATTCAAGATTTTTGGCTTCAGCAGCATGCAAATAAACGTCTGCATTTGCTAGGTTGGAAAGGTTGCTTTGTTTGTGTTCCAAAAGCTTTTGCAAGAGATTTATTTACAGGTAATTGTATTTATTTACTACCTCTCCTCCATTTGAGCAGACACAAATTTCCTTAGGTTATTTGTGTGGAACACCAGCTTTGTCATTCCACTCCTGATTCAACCTTCAGCATTTCTCTGGTCCCACAAAAGGAATATTTCTTTAATGAAGAAACTGACATTTAAATGCTTCTAGTTGTTCCTTTATCAGCTTTCCCATGTGTGACCCTCACACTTTATTGACTTGGCCAACTGGTGGTGAAAAGTGAACAAACGAAATACTATCAGAAAGCACCACCAAAAACCATCATAGAATCAATCAGGTTGGAAGAGNGCCTGGCAGCAGAGCCCAACCCCAGCTGGCTACAACCTCCCTTCAGGTAGCTGCAGAGAGCAATGAGGTCTGCCCTGAGCCTCCTCTTCTGCAGGCTGCACACCCCCAGCTCCCTCAGCCTCTCCTCACAGGGCTGTGCTCCAGGCCCCTCCCCAGCCTTGCTGCCCTTCTCTGGACACCTTCCAGCACCTCAACATCTCTCTTGAATGGAGGGGCCCAGAACTGGACACAGCACTCACAAAACAGATAAAACACAATGGTCTTTTAAAGAGTCTCTTTGAAATTAACACATCTCTGAACCACCTTTTCATTCTTCTAGCTTGATTCCTGCTTATACAATTAGAGAAAAATGAAGGGAGTGAGGCTTCAGCCTCTCCAACACCAAATTGTAGAGTCTTTCTGATTGGAAAAGACCTTTAAGATCACAGAGTCCAACCATTTGCCCAGCACTGCCAGGTCATCACTGAACCACGTCCCTCAGCATCACATCTACACAGCTTTTCAGTCCCTCTAGGGAATGGCAATTGCATGACTTCTCTGAGCAGCTTGTTTCAGGGCTTGGCAGTCCTTTAGATGCAGCAATGTTTCCTGATGTCCAACATGAAACCTCCACCTGGCAAAGCTTGAGTCTGCCCTGAATGTGTGAATGGGGCTAGACTTGTGCTGATTAAGTTTGAGCTCTTGATTGGGTTGTGATCAAAATACAAGCTGAATTCATTCTGTGCCTGGGAGGAAATTCACACAATGCAGTGCCTATTTACTGGTTTCTTTAAGGGGCTGGTATGGCCATTTAGGGCCTGGAATGAAGAAAAAATTCTGCCCATGAAGAAGTGGGATTTGGATGCATTTGCCCCAAGTTACCTCAGGGGCAAATGCAGAGTTTTCCTTTATATTGCTTGATGGATTTTTCTCCAAAGAGGAACAAAAACTAATTGCTGAGACCTTTGTGTCCTAGGGGACGTGTCATGGCTGGAGAAACAAAAATCTTCCTCACAGCCATTACCTTCTCGTAGTTCTTTCTTGCCAGACCCTCAAGGATACACTGTCAGTGCCCGTATGCAATGGATTATATAAGATCATAATTTTCCACTCCATATAAGATGTTACTGTGAAAGCTATATTCTGATATTGAATAAAAATACTTTAGACTGTATTAAGTCTTTCATTGAAAGACATAAAAGTGCTCTCCAGTGTTATTATTCATCTTTAATAGAAGGCTAAAATGAGCCATGCAAGGGTGAGGTGATTTGCCCAAGGTTACAGGGAATCAGCAGTGGTTATCTCAGCCTGAGACACCCCCTCTTGAAGTATAAGCAAAACATGTTGGATGTTTTGGTCATGTAATTGATTTCAGGGCAAAGCTTCCCTATTGGTGTAGTGCTAACACAGCAGGAGGATCCAGAGAGAGCCTTCATGTCAGGTCAGATTGCAAGCTCAGGCTTTAATAAGCAACTGTGATGTAAATCCAGTAGACAAGTTCCAGTCTTCTCATTGGACAGAAGTACAGGTAGGTTTGAGAAGATACCAAGTACTATGAGATGTAGAGCCAGGCAAAATATTTTCAGTGAGTCCTTTTCCCAAACCTACAGGCTGGAGGTTAGGTGAAAATCTTTGCTAATCCAGGTTAAAAGGCTGTGTGCAATTCACAAGGAAATTCCTTGGGTTTGAGTGGTGCTGTCTTCCTCTCAAAGACTCATCTGAGGTTAATGCTGGGTTTTCTGTACTGACCCAATGGTTTAGATCACCAAGCCAAGAATGAAGAACCATTGTTCATAGTAAAAAAAGCTCAGGGTGGGACAAAAAAAAAAAAATGTTAAAAGTTACTTGGATTTGGGTTTCATCACTTCCTAGCACATTTTTGACAGCTAACTAGTGTCACTACATAGATGGACTACACATAGTGAAAATAGGCTTACAGTGCTTAGAGATATACTCTGAGCCCTCACCTTTGCAGTATTGTTGATGTGCAGTAATATCTGTAAATTAAGACAGAGAATTCTTACAGGCATTGGATATCCCTTTGGGAAGTTATAATTGTTGGAGCATTCCACACTGTTTTTTGTCTTCTGAATGTATCTTCCCTTCCAGTTTTCTCTTATTGCATGAGACTGAGCAGAGCTTACCCCAAGCCCCTTCCCCTGCTCTTCCTTTACTGGCAAGGAACCTTGCCTAGCCTGAGAAATGGCCACAGCCCTCACCAGCTGTGAGAGTTGACAGAGCCAGATTACCCCTGCACTGTGACCTCCTTGCTAGCCTCATTTCCCAAAACCTGGAGATCTTCTCGATTTGGCAAGGTCATGCTTCTTTCTACTGTACCCCTTCTCCCCAGCCTGGCATCCTGTGCAGAAGGTGCCAGCATCCTCTTACCACATATAGCTGTGTCCATGTGCATTAGCTGACTTACCTGAATAGCTGTCTTGATAATTTGCAATGACTTTCTGAGTCTGAGAAATGTATGCCACATAGCACGCTAAGTATTCATGGGAGTGATAAATTAGGGTTTCAGTCTTGCTCTACCAGCTGGAAAAAAAAAAAAAAAAAAAAAAACGTTTGTGTNNNAAAAAAAAAAAAAAGAGCCTTTGTGTGCATTAGGAGCATTGCTCTACACACAGCCTTTCAGGGGAGCTCCTTTGGCAAGATTTTCATAATACTGACTATTTTAGGGATGTGAAATTCGAAGCTAGACCTCTGCAAAGCTTTCTCTCCAGCCACCAAAAATGTCCCAAATGCCAGGCTTATCCATCAGTTTTATTATGGAGGAGTAATCTCCGTACTGGAGTAGCTACAAAACACATAGGAGCACTTCTGCAGAAGCAAATGAACAAGCAACACTTCTCTAATGTTAGAGAGTGAGTCCTGGCATCCACACAAGTATTTTCTACAAGGTAGCCAAATATCAAGGCTAGACCAACAGAGGGACTTGGATGTTTGTTACTGCTTTAGAAACTTTAATTGCACCATTTAGACACTGTTGAGATCAGTTGAAACTTGCTGAGCTACTGCTTAACTTGCATCAGGTAACTAATATGTTTGCATCTCTGCCACAGAGTCTTAACTAATCTCCTCCCTGGGATGCTGGCTGTGACTCATCTGACCTTTTGCAGGATTGTCTATGCACCTGTCTGCAATTCCTGTTTTTTCCTTGTACCAAAAAGGTGTTAAAGTGATTTTTTTAATTTTTTTTTTAAAAAAAAAAACAAAGAACCTCAGTAGTATGGAAATAAATTTTTGCAGAATAGTTACACCTAGGGCACAGAGACAACTTTTTTAAAACCATGTGATGATAATTGTTTAGTAGTAACTAGCTGAAGGTATTTCTTAATACTCTCACTGCTGCTTTAATCTTCATCAGTGTCCTTGGCCTAGCAAACAATATAGAAAGTAATCACAAATCCTGACAACAGCATAATTGCACAAGCCTAGAAAATCTGTGCTTCCTATTATCCTGGTCATTTAATTCCTATTATTAACCCAGATGGTCTAGCACATGCTGATGTGCTCAGGGCAGGATTCAGAGACTTGAGGAATACTGGTGTTCTGCTCCTCTTCACGTTTTCCATTTATTTGTTTTTTCAGACCCATGAACTGTTTAAGGATTACCACTCAGCCTATGTAGAGGCTTGCCTGGCTACCAGAAGCAGCATAGCTGTGCCAGCTGTTTGTCAGGATATTTTACTGCCGTGCTAGTGCAGTTAGAGGGCATAGACTCAGATCAAGTTTAGGTTCTTTAGCTCTGGTTTGGTGTCTCTGTGTGGTGCTGTGTTGTTTACTCTTCCTTTCCACTGTCCATTGGAACAGCTTTGAGTAGCATGTCTGTCTGATGTGATTGTGATGCAGAGCAAGAAGTTGACCTGGTAGGTAAGATTTTGAGGTTTTAAAAACCGTGGTGCAAGGTGGGATGGGAGCAAAATGGCCTTTTAAATGAATAGAAGTTCAAGGAAGCAATAATAGCTATGTTATAGTGTGTAGACCTGTACCTGTGAAGTCCTTTTGCCAAAGAGCTTGGCTGGAATGAGTCCAGAGGAGGCCACAACGATGCTCAGAGGGCTGGAGCAGCTCTGCTATGAGGACAGGCTGAGAGAGTTGGGGCTCTGCAGCCTGGANTTCTGTGCTCCACAACCTCTCTGGAGATGTTCAAGGCCAGGTTGGATGAGGCCTTAAGCAACCTATTGTAGTTGGAGGTGTCCCTGCCTATGTCAGGGGGTTGGAACTGGATGATCTTTGAGGTCCCTTCCAACCTAAACCCTTCTGTGATTCTATATAGTCCTGGAAACTGTAGTGGATAAGATGTTCAGTGGTGGTTATGCATATTAGAACTGGGCTGTGTGTAGATAGCAGAGACTGATGATGTATCAGATACCCTGCATTAATTTCTGCCCTCCCTCACTAGCAAGAATCATAGAATGGTAAGGTTGGAAGGGACCTCAAGGATCATCCAGTTCCAACCCCCTGCCATAGGCAAAGACACCTCCCACTAGCACAGGGCACTCAAGGTCTCATCCAACCTGGCCGTGAACACCTCCAGGGAGGGAGCAACCACAACCTCCCTGGGCAACCTGTGCCAGTGTCTCACCACCCTCACTGCAAACAACTTCCTCCTAGCATCCAGTTTCAATCTCCCCTCTGCCACTTCAAACCCATTGCTCCTTGTCCTGGCATTCCCAGACCTTGTTAATAGTCCCTCCCCAGCCTTCCTGGAGCCCCCTTCAGAATCCTGGAAGGTTACTCTGAGGTCTCCTGGAAGCCTTCTCCAGGCTGCAGAGCCCCAACTCTCTCAGCCTGTCCTCATAGCAGAGCTGCTGCAGCCCTCTGAGCACCTTTGTGGCCTCCTCTGGACCGACACCAGCAGTTCCATGTCCTTCCTGTGCTGGGGGCTCCAGAACTGCACACAGGACTGCAGGTGGGGTCACTGATGTGGTGTTCATTGATGTAATGAGTGTTTACAAGGTGAGAGTTGCTCCTGTGAGCTGCCCTGCTTTAGCAGCATACAGGAATAAACCACGAGCCATTTGCCAGTTAGAATATTCGTTGTGTTACAGATTCCAATGCCTTTAACATTCATCTCTGGAAGTTACCTAAGTGTGCTCCCAAAATGTAATCCCTGAAGGTGAGGTGAATGGAGCTTTCTGTTAGACGTCATTCAGGCAGGGCAGCAGAACAAAGTGTGACAGCATCATGTGAGAGCCATTCACCCGAGCTGTCATTTCACATTTCCAGGAGGGAAAAGATTTAAACATTCAGTTTATATACACAATTGTTTCCTTTATCTTCTTTTTTTATTTTATGGGTTTTTTTTCCCCTTTCTTTCTTTTCTCTCTTGACCTTTCTGGAATATATTTTCTTGGCTGTTACTTTGGGGCAAAGCCTTAGCACCCTGTAGGGTTTTTGTCAGACGCTTTGGCTTGCACTTGTGACCCAGCTGAGTGGACTGTGAGATGTGTAAGATAAAAAGTCTGTATCTTCCCTAAATAACAACTGTTCTCCACAATGCCAGTTACTGAAACACAATTACTGCAGCTCTGTAACAAAATTTGTGTTGGAAAGAAAATTGAACTCAAAATTACCTACGCCAGCTCACCTATTAGAATAAAACGAATAACGCTGAATCTGTTGACGTGTGACTTGCATCCTGCTCCTCTCTTTCTTAGCCTGCAGAGAGAACTGCAGTTCAGAACCTGTTGAAGTTCTAGTTCTCCTTTACTTCTCTCCACAAAGCACATTAACATGGCTGGTGGTAGTGCTGATGCCCCTCTATTGGGCATTTAATAGTTCATGATTTGAAGCAGCAGCAAATAGAATCATAGAATCAGTCAGGGTTGGAAGGGACCACAAGGAGCAGCCAGTTCCAACCCCCCTGCCATGCCCAGGGACACCTCACACTAGATCAGGCTGGCCACAACCTNGGCTGAATTTCCCCATTTCTAGCTTTGTTCCCCCCCCCCCCAGTCCTATCATTATCTGACATCCTAAAAACTCCCTCCCCAGCTTTCTTGTAGCCCCCTTAAGATACTGAAAGGTCACAATAAGGTCACATAAGTCTTGAGAGCAACCTGGGGAGTGGGTCCAAAAATTTAGCTCTTATCCCTTTTCCTACCTGTGCTTACATCCTCCAGTATTTAGAGCTTACCACATCTCTTTTATTAGTTTGGTAGTCATCCTATGCCAAGGTTAAATACCTTGGACACTGTATGTACCCAGTGGTACTATTAAGTTGTGATGTACATGGGGATACAACTGCTGTGAGCTCCTCTGCACCATACAGAGGTACTGAGCACACATGATGTGGCATAGGGCTGATTTAGTGGGGTTTAGGGGGGATTTAGTGGGGTTTTATCCAGAATGTTTAAAAATGTCCTTTAGCATCCACTTCTCGAGTTCTGCTCAGTTGAAGTGGAAAGAAAGATACTTGCCAGCAGCCTGTAGTGCAAAGAAAAATGATCACAGTCTTCTATCTGTGTAATAGCTTATACAATGAAAGCTGCAGATTACTTTTTAGTCACTGGGGGGGTTCTAAATTAACTACTTTGACCAAACTAGGAAATTTGGAGTTAAGTCTGAAAGTCTATTCTGAGAGACAGATTTTATCCCTGACCATTTGCAAAGAGCAAAATTGCAAAGCAAGATTTATTTGCACTGCCTTTCATTTTCATCTTGGAGCCTTTCTTTGTGTGTGGTGGTTGCTTCAAAGTAAAGTCTGGTGCTATTAATGTGCAGGTTACGTCCACATGTGAAATTCCTTATGTCACTTTCTCCTAATTTGAGTTGGTGTAAGCTCATCAGAGAGTTTAGACTGAAACTTGAGGTAGGACCATTTGTTGTTTTAACATCACTGCTTGATGGAGCAGACACCAGCTCATTTCTTCCTTTGACTCCATGAATGTCTAGGAAGGAGTAGCAAGGTGATCTGCAGGTCAGTTGGAAGTACTTCAGAGAGCTTACCAAACATCTCAGCATCCCCCAGGAACAAAGGTTGTGCCAATATAAGCATTTTGCACAGGTGAAACATTTTCTTATCTTGTACTGTGGATTTAGTTGTATCAGAGGCCAACAGAGTCAGGATTAGAAACAGACTCAGCAGTTATGGCCATCTTGTTTTATATGGCTGTTTTATATTTGGGTGCTGGAGCAAATGATGAGAGCAGGAACCTAATTTCTGCCCCATGGTAGAGGACAGACACAGATGTGTGTAGTGAGAGAGCAAGAAACAAAGTAGACAAGTTGCATCCAGGTGTAAGGAACAAGTTCTTTGCTTAAGGGTGGTGAAACAAAACATGAGGGCAGGTCACACAGAGCACTTGTGGGATCTCCACTCTTGCAGGCATTCCAAATGTGACTGGACAAAAGCTTGAGCAACCTGAGATAACTTCAGCTGGCCAAATGCAGGAGGTCCTGTGACCAGGTGACCACCATTAGGCCCTTCCTGCTGACATTATCCTTTGATTCCATGATTTTTGTTTTTAAAGGGAGTTCTGAATATCAGCAGGTATCTCCATTTGTCTTTGTTCAGTATGCAGGACCTCATGCCTGTGCCAGTGCATGCCTGGCTGTGCCTGTGCCAGTGCCGGTGTGCGCCTGGCTGTGCCAGTGCCAGAGTGCACCTGCCTCTGCTTGTGTTCACTGTGGTTTGTGTTTGCACCATGATTGATGTTTGCAAGGCCACTTGATGGAGAGGAGTCACAATGTTAGGCTGTAGCAGAGGAAAATCTGGGTTCTCCTGGGGTTTCTTCAAACACAGAGCCCTGCCAGTTGTCACTCTGCTCTACCTCAGCACATCACAGGTTTCCTCTGGAGCACAGTAGGACCTATCTGCCAGGTGCATGCAGCTTTGGAAAACCCAGGTTATGGAGCATGAATTTCACTGCAGAGTTGGTGTCTGTGTCCTTTGATGAGCCAGGGGAGAATGAGGTGTTAGTGCTACACAGCAGGCTTAAGGGAAGGAGTCATACCCAGTGTGGCAGACTGAGGCAGACACTCCCCTCAGTGGTTGGTGCCATAGCAGGAAGCAAGAGACTGAAGAAGTAGATTTGAGTCTCATGCTGAATGCAGACAGTGTAAGACTTGGTAGGTTTGCTCTGGCTGTGTTTCACATGGAAATATGTTGCTCTCAGTTGATCCCAAATATTTAGTTCAGTCACTGAGTTCAGCCTGGAGCAACTCCGAGGTCTCTTTCAATGAAGAGTGACATGCTGCAGAGTAAGTGCTCACCTCCAGTTACCCTGCTTAGGACATTTACAACAACTGCAGGCAAGGAAGAGGAGAAGTTTGTAGAGAACTTTAGCTCCCATTAGGCAGATGAGAAATAGACTTTTGTCTTTGATGGTTTTTTACCCAGGAGAATTTATATTGCTGTTTAGTCCAAATCATGGATTTCTTTCCTGCTAAAGTCTTTTCTCAGTGTATCTTCACCTATTCCTCTCTGGAAAGCTACATTTCATGAGCAATTTGAGAAGTGAGGAGGTTCCACATAGGTGTACTTTATTTCTTTATTCACATAGCTTCTACTTTATGAATGCCTTTGGTTTTCATTAGGAGTAGCAATTGCACATCCAAGCTGAGAAGAGTGGCAGTCTCATCTCAGAATGCATTTGCACTGAAGTCAGATATTAGCCATGTCACTGCATTGTATTTTCAGTGTTGTATTTGGAAATAAATTCGGTGATCTAACATATCTGAACCTGGGGGAAAGGAAAAAAGAAGCCTTCATATTAGATAAGTTCTTTCAGAAGGATTTAACATCTATTTGACAGAGAGAACACTCTGGTTTTATAAATCCATGTGCAATTCCATTTGTGAAGGCAACCCAGCCTCTTAAACATTGTCTGTTTGCCACCATACTGCTGGTGTATTTTCATCACTCTCACTTGCATCTGAGTACAGATGACCTGAGACATGCACAAAGTTATGTTAGCTTTGCCTTTTAGGTTATATGCTTATTTTGGGGTTTTGGTCACCTGTTCTGATGGCAATAAATGACAAGCAGTAAATGTAAATGTTTTCTTATAGTGTTCTGTAGTTCCTTTGCACTGGAAAAAAAAAATCTTTCATTACCAAATACACAGGAAAGCTGGGGAGGGAGTTTTTAGGATGTCAGATAATGATAGGACTGGGGGGGGATGGAACAAAGCTAGAAATGGGGAGATTCAACCTGGATGTTAGGAAGAAGTTCTTCAGCATGAGGGGGATGAGACCCTGGAAGGGGTTGCCCAGGGAGGTGGTGTGGAAGCCTCATCCCTGGAGGGGTTTAAGGCCAGGCTGGATGAGGCTGTGTCCAGCCTGATCTAGTGTGAGGCGTCCCTGGGCATGGCAGGGAGTTTGGAACTGGCTGCTCCTTGTGGTCCCCTCCAACCCTGACTGATTCTGTGATTCTGAGGAAAAACTTTGTTTTATTTTGGGTGTCAAACCTATTTCATTATACATTTAAAACAGGTATGAGAAACATACTTTGTGTTTGGGGTTTTTTTTAGTTAAAACAACAGCTTTATTCATAGGATTCTTTGCTCTGCATTAGACTCTAAACTCCTTGGGGTGGGAGTTTAGAGTCTTTATTAATATCACAGAAAAGCTCTAACAGGAGTTTTGGGCTAATCTTGACAACAGGAACAAGATTAAATAATATTAGGATATTAGGAAGCATTTCCTCATGGAAAGGGTAATTAGGCACTGGAATGGGCTGCTCAGGGAGGTGGTGGAGTCACCATCCCTGGAGGTCTTTAAGAAAAAATTGGATGTGGCACTCGGTGGCATGGTTTAGCTGAAGCTGTGGTTTTAGGTTATAGGCTGGAGTTGATATCTCAGAGGTCTTTTCCAGCCTCAGTGATTCTGTGTTGTTTAAATGGGGCTCAGGCTGGTGCTGGTAGCTTTCCTGTGCTTTTTTAAAATTATCTTTCCTTCATCAGTCTGCTCTGTGTGTCTATTCAGAATGAAGTTGCAGATCCTTCCTTTTAATAAGAAGAGTCATTCTTCTGAAAACCTTTTACCCTTTCAGTGATGCTGATAGTGATGATGCCTAGCAGGATAACGAGAACATTGGTCTGCCTTGTGTCACCAGCAAAGTTATTTAATGAAGTTGTGAATGTCAAAATCTGGCTGATAAATGATCACAAGGAACGCAGGCTGCTTTTCAAACTCCAGGCTTTATTTCCAGGACTAACAATAAAAGCTGTCTCTCTGACTATGATATTCTTCATCTGAGGAACACTAAACATGGGCAGGAGGCATCTTTTGAAATATTACAGGGTTCTAAGTGCAAGACACATGCTAGAGCTCATTCTGTAACTCCTTCAGGTGATGAAATACTGTGGATTTCCAGTGCAGTTCTGCATGGCTTGCTAGAAACAAACCATGGTAACAAATCCTTCTTAGGTTATTATTGCTCCATTGTGAACCTAATGTGTTTGCTCCTAGAAGTTCAGACATTGCCATTCCCACTCTTGACCAAGTGAAGCAAGCTTCTTCTAAAGGGGTTTGTGTAAAAGTTTGTCAGGGTGTTCATTGCTGCTTCAGGAGGTGCCAAAAGTTTTCTGTTAGGTATGAATGAAAAGACTGTCATTTGGACATGAAACCTGAAGATCTTGCTCCTTGGATAGTATCTTTAATACTACACTCCCTTAAGCATTACTCTTTTTTTTGTTCTTTCCCCCTTGTGCATCTTGGCAGGGAAACCAAAGAAATGACTTTCTCCTTTGCTTCACTGTTTCAAAGCTAACTGAGTATCAACACTGAAAAGTGCTGTGAGATTCACCAATAAATCCTCTCTGTATAAATCCTTAAATACCTTTACAGTCATGCATTGTTCATAGTACTAAAGTTATGCTTCTGACATGTTAAAATATGAAGGTTTTGCTGCTTGTAATCCAAGTGCCATGCTTTATGGTTCTGATTTGTGCTTCTCTCACATACTGAAATCATCAGAACCTCCCTAAGAATGACTGCAATCAAGCCAGTGGTGTCTGTCTCACTCCAACAATAAGGAATAATAACAATTATTGTTTGCTGCTCTAACAATGGACTTTTAACTCAATATTTTGTCCTAAATGATAAAATTGTAATGATATGCTGGAGATATCGAGCTGCCTATTTTGATATATTAGCAGTATGGTTAAAGGATTAGATGGCAATTTTGGGCTCCCCAGTTTGAGGGACAAGGATCTGCTGGAGAAGGTCCAACAGAGGACTATGAGGATGATGAGGGGACTGGAGCGGTGCCTGGTGAGGAGAGGCTGAGGGGCCTGGGACTGCTTAGGCTGGAGAAGAGAAGACTGAGAGGGGATTTGATAAATGTTTACAACTATGAGGGCTGGGGGCCAGGAGTTGGGGGGACAGGCTCTGCTCACCGGCTCCCTGGGATAGGACAAGGAGCAATAGATGGAAGCTGCAGCACAGGAGGTTCCAGCTCAACACAAGGGCAACTTCTTGACTGGAAGGGTCCCAGAGCCCTGGCACAGGCCGCCCAGAGAGCTTGTGGAGTCTCCTTCTCTGGAACCTTTCAAGGCTTTCTGTGACTTGAGCTAGATTGTTTGGTCCTGCTCTGGCAGTGAGGTTGGACTGGATGATCTCTGTGGGTCCCTTCCAACCCCTGACATCCTGTGGTCCTGTGACAGAATTAAACTTACTTAGAAACAAAAATCAGGTGTTTGATTCTCCTGTTAGTGGCTTACCCCTCATTCATTTCTATTAGCAGGGTTGTGTGGCAATCACATCTTACTCCTGAAAGTCTCTTGGTTTACAATTTGTTCACAGCTTCAAGATAAAGGGTTTGCCCAGTGAAGTTTTCAGAAACCAATGTGTCTTTTTTTCAGAGAGGGAAGATTAGACCTTGAACATTTCAGTGACCAACCAAAGAAGCTTCTATAGACTGTTGGGAAAAAAACCCACCACAAACCAAACCAACAACCCAAACACTACTTAATTAAACTTCACAGGATGATGTGTGTTCATCTGAGGATTTATTTTGGGAGCTGTAGAATGCATTTCCATATTTAAAGGCAGAAAGTATCTGTGATATTGCTAAGCCTCCCAATTTGCCCTTGCCATCTCAGGTAGCACCTAACAGAACGGAACAAAAGGGAGGATGAGAATTTTCTGGCGTTCAGCATTGTCTGACACTGCAGAAATTGTTTTGTGTATGCTCAGAGAAGGGTGATAACAGGATTTTGGAACCCCCTTCTCAGCATGTGGCACAGAATATGGATGAGCTTATATAGATACTTCTTATTTTATTGGAATATTAATTTGATTTTGTTCTGATGCATCTCTTGGCTATGAATGTATGAACTGGAGCTGAGCTGCGTTTGATAGTGAACTGTCCAACTCTTGAGTGTCTGTTCATATAACCTTCATCATTCCTGGGCTCCTGTGAGACTTTTGGCCTGAAATCCCACGTTTTTGCCTTCAGTTTGATGCATATTTCTTTTGTGTGGCTCTTCAGCAATGAGTATTCCATTTCAATTCCTCATTCACAGGAGATCAGTAGCTCCTTCTGGCTCTTCATCTCTCAAATTTGGGAAATGCTACATAAATAATCTAGGGATCTAAAATTCTTTCACTGAGGAATGAATCTCCTGAAAGCATGATTGATTTAAAGCAGACACATCCACTCCTTGTATTTTAAAAGCTGCCTACTTGCAAACAGTGGTGGAAGTAAATGCTGTCAGTATCAATGGTATTAATCTTCAATGGATAGATTTCAGTGTTCAAGAGAGAAGGGTAATGGGTTTAAACTGGAAGAGGGGAGATTGAAACTGGATGTTAGGAAGAAGCTCTTTACAGTGAGGGTGGTGAGACACTGGCACAGGTTGCCCAGGGAGGTTGTGGCTGCTCCCTCCCTGGAGGTGTTCAAGGCCAGGGTGGATGAGACCTTGAGTGCCCTGTGCTAGTGGGAGGTGTCCCTGCCTATGGCAGGGGGGGGGAACTGGATGAACTTTGAGGGTCTTTCCAACCTTACCATTCTATGATTCTGTGAAAACCAAAGTCTCAGGAAGCTTGAAAACACTTTGTCTGAGCTGTACTACTTCTTCCACTTCTGGTGGCATCAGAAAGCATTACCTGATTTTAGAAGAAACAGTTTTGACAGGAAATGTCCTGAAGTCACAGACTGGGTTATTTATTGGCTCTTCTCAAATTCACCTTGGAGAAGCTGCTGCCTGTGAAATGTTCTTGTGAATACTTTAACTGATGGAGTGTTAAACAAAATGGTAAACTTCTAATAGTTCAAGTCACAGGTTCACAGGATGTTAGGGATCAGAAGGGACTCAAAGAGCTCATCCAGTACAACCCCCGTGCCAGAGCAGGACCAGACAATCCAGCTCAGGGCACACAGGAACACATTCAGACAGACCTGGAAAGGCTCCACAGAAGGAGACTCCACAACCTCTCTGGGCAACCTGTGCCAGAGCTCTGGGACCCTTCCAGTCAAGAAGTTGCCCCTTGTGTTGAGCTGGAACCTCCTGTGCTGCAGCTTCCATCCATTGCTCCTTGTCCTATCTCAGGAAGCAAGTGGACAGAGCCTGTCCTCTGCCCCCCTCCTGACCCCCAGCCCTCAGATAAACATTGATTAAATCCCCTCAGTCTTCTCTAGACTAAGCAGCCCCAGGTCCCTCAGCCTCTCCTCACCAGGCACTGCTCCAGTCCCCTCAGCATCCTCATAGCCCTCTGCTGGACTCTCTCCAGCAGATCCCTGTCCCTGTGAAACTGGGGAGCCTAAAACTGAAGGCAGTACTGAAGATGAGGTCTCAACAGGACAGAGTAGAGGCAGAGGAGAACCTCCCTGGATCTGCTGGACACACTCTGCTTAATGCACCCCAGGATCCCATTGGTCTTCTTGGGAGCCCAAATCTGAACACAGTACTAGCAGGATATGTTACAACAAAGAAAATCTGTGACTCTGAAGTTCTGTAAAGGTGAATCAGATTTTGCCATTCATATTGCCTGGCTGTATTTACTCAAAGACCCAACCTTGACTGTGGAGATTCCAACTGGGCTCCAGGAGAAGATTTTTCACCATGAGGACAGTTAGACATTGGAATCATCTCCCAAGGCATGTAGTGGACTCCCCTGCACTGCACAGTTTGAAGATTCAGCTGAACAGAGTGCTGGGACATCTTATTTAACCTACACTATCACTTAGAAAGGTTGGACCAGATAATCCTTGAGGTCTCTTCCAACCTGGTATTTTATGATTCTATGACTTTCTCTCCTTAGTGTATCAGAGAGCAGTGTTTGATTTTTGAGCCAAGAGGTGATGGTGTTTCCACAGGTACATTTAACCAATACTGAGGCACAATAGAAATAGTGTGCAGTGAAACTTCCTTATACCATTCTTTCAGGTGAGGTTTCTGTCATGCTCAGATTTCTTCTGGAAAAAATTCCTGTGACATCTATAACACTGAATAAATGTCATCTGTTGGTTTTCAGTCTACATTGTTTATGCTCTGCTTGCCTAAAATATTTTACAGAGCACTAGCTGAGGGGAGGTATTCTTTCCTAAATAGTTAATGGGTGCCAGTGAATCATCTCATTATACTGAATGATCTGTTCCTGTATCAGTTGGCAAAATATGCTGTGAGAGAAGCATCACCCAGCTAACTCTTGTGGCCTGACAGATCATTTTGTCAACTGTATTCTACAAGCAGTGCTTCTTTGTAAAGCCTGTGCTAGCTGGTTCAAGGGGTATCCTCCTTGGATTCTGCCTGGATTTCATGAAGGAGAAAAGGACTTAGGGCTCAATTTGGCAGCTGCATTCCACTGTGCATCTTTTTGCTTGAGGTGTTTCAGTAGGTGAGGTATGAATGACTCAGGCTTTTGAAAGGTAATTTTTAGCAGCAGCACATGTAAATTAGGTGCTGTGTGTTACACATAGAGAGAGGAAGGGCCGGTTTCCCTTTGTATGGGTGATGTGTCAAAGTCCCCAGGGTGCCAGCAGTGCAGCTCTGAGCCGCCACTAGTTGCGCTGGCAGATGAAGGGACGAGGCAGAGCAGCCAGCAGATGTCAGTAAACCCAAATCCGAATGAGAGAGGACTGAAAGGATTCTGCCTTTTTGGAGTTGGGCAATTCACTGATACATGAGTGGTAAAAGACCATCCAGTGTCTCCTAAAGGGGACGTTGTTGTGTGTTGGAAGGATATGTGATGTATTTTCTTTTTAATTTTACTTTTAAAAACATCTTTCCTTGGGTAGCGAGAGGAATATCAGCATGTGCCTGCAAATCCAGCTTAGCAGGTGGGCAAGAGGACTTGATTCCAGTGCTTGACTTGAGTGGCAGCCCATAGAGCGTGTGACTGGGAACGGGAAGAGGAGCTGCAGCAGTGACTTACCCCTTCCCAAGTCTGCTCTGCTTGGCTCAGTCCTTGCTGTCTACAGAACAGCCATGGTAGCCTATGTCACTTCCAGGCACTGATAAGGGTAATAGGAATATTTGGCTCTACAGCTGGCTCTTTTCACACCAGGCACTGACAGTATCTTAGATCAGCTTTAACACTGGCACGATTCAAAGTTGTTGTGTTGAGAGAGTCCAGCCTGTAATGCTTTCCCAGCTGCAGAGAGTGAACAGCAGCAGGTCTTCTGCTAACAAGAGCCTTTTAATGACTCTGATCATGACAAAAGTACTTTTCAAAAGGTTTTAAAAGAACAGCTGAAGGAAGGTTGCAGCATGGCAATGCATCTGTAGTACTACCACACACTGTTAATGCACTGGGGTAAGTGGTGGATTAATTAATGAGGGATTCAGGCCTTTCAACAAGAGGAGACAAGGTAGGCAAGCTTCTAAATGGACCCATCAGAGAACGTAGTGGTGATACCTGTCTTTTATGTAACAGGAGCCATGCTGGGAGGAAGCAGCCCTGAGGTCTTTACCCTTGGTTTTGTGAAGTCTTTGTAGATTCATTCAGGAGTCTCAGCCTCAATAAGAGAAGGGGAATTTTTCAACCTCTTAAGTTGGTTGTGGCATGCTTAGCTTTGAAAAGCCTCATGCTGGAAGAAGAAAATTGTATCTCTCTCGTGTCCACCTGTGATTCTGATCACAAAGGTGTTACAAACTGATCCCAGCTGAGTCTAAAACACATCTGTGTTTTAAAAGCTAGTCTGAAATACCCCCATGTTTGAAAAAGGAAAGGTTTCTCGGGCTGGGTTTTTTTGAGGCAGGGCAGTTTTTAGGCAGAGAGTGATGCTTTTGGTCTTTGGTGGCCTGAGAAGTTAGTCTGTAGCACTGAGTCAGCTGCTTTAGCTTAGGAGAGAAATGGGATGTCAGAATCATCTGAGTGCTAAGCATTTCTGGTCAGCAAGCTCTGGGTACTTCATTGTTTAAATGTGTTGGGCTTTAAATCACCATGCTGAGATGTTTGGCCTTTTTTTAGTCACTGTGTGTGAAACCTGGATGCCTCATCCAGGTTTCTGAATACATTTCTGTGTTGGCTACTGAGCAATGATGTAAGGTAGAGGCCTTTGCCCAGTGGATGATCAGCTGTGGATTAATTTCTTCTGTGATCTAACAGAAGCCATCCATCCCTGGGTGTGTTAGATAGCAATGGGAAATGCTGGGAGAAGATGTATTTTTTTTGTTAATCGTGTTTTGACTGTACTTTGGAAGTGCTTCAGTCACTTTAGGTAAAAGAAGAAAGAGGGATTTATGTCACTTTTGAAGGATTTCACTTCTGGCATGTGTCTCTTTCACCTCAGTGCTCCACCTCAACTACCACAGCCTTGTTTTTCATACCTGCTAGTCAGATGGAATTTATTCAAACAGAGCATTATTTAGCTGCTGACTTAAGGGTCAGCAAAGTACATGGTGAAAAGTAAGCAAGCTTTAAGCACATCTTTGCTTTTACATAAATCTTAATCTTTTCTCCCAAGCTTTGGGAAGTGCTGTTCAGCTCAGCTGCTTTCACAAGCAACCCACAAACTGCAGATGTTGTGATTTCTCCTTCTCAGACCTCTCTCAGACTGCTGCTGCTAGCCCCATTCATCTTCATCACCAGCCTTTCTTTTTTCTCTGCCTGCTTCCAGGAAGGACAAATGGGCAAAAACAAAAGAAGTGTTCCTTAGGGTGGATGCAGTCATGTTAGGATAATATTCTCCAATTAATTCCTTCAGGCCTCATTCAATGAAAAGCCTATCTCTGGGTTTGTTCAGTTTCCTGATGCCTTCAGCCCTGTCAGCTTCTTTAAATCTCTCAGACCACACAGACCTAGGCACAGGTGATGTATTTTTCATGTACAATGTCAATATTTAAGTGACGCAACTATTGTTTTCCTTTCTCCACGCTGCATTTTTCTTCTCCTTGTAGCTCTTACTCATTGATCTGTTGTGATGGAACTCATATGCACTTTCCCTAGATTTGAGCTAACATATGGTTGCAAGGATGTAAACTATATAAGAAAAGGTCTATTTTGGGTCTATCAAGATTTATCATGAGAGAAAATCCTGGCCTTAGGTTTTCCCCACAAGTCTCAGTAGCCATCCTGGAATTGAAACGTGGGTGTTGACTTACTGCTATGTGGCTATGAAAACAATTTTTTTTTTTTTCCCCACTACTTCTAAATTTTAGTTCTTCTTAAAAGGAAGTAAAAACAAAATATCACTACCATTGTGGGCATGTACATGGACTTTATATTTACATTGTCTTTTCCCTGTGTTTTTCCAACAGTCTGGTTAAATAAAAAAAAGGAAAAAGAAAAAGGAAGTGTCAGGAAGGAGAAGCCAAATAGGGACTGCAAATTGAACTCAGGTAAATGAGCACAGTGTCAGGTAGAATTGTGTCGGATCAGCTGCACCACTGAGAGTGAGCTGCATGCGCCGCAGATGTCTGTATTGCTTCTGTGTTCCTTACTGCCAGTCAGCTGGAAACAAGTATTATGGGGTGCAACACCTCGTGAATTTGGAATGAATGAACTTGGGACAAGGGTCATCCATTAGTGTTGCTGAAGAGGGTGAGGAGCAGATAGTAGTCTAAAGTGATTGAGTGGTGTGTGATTACCTGGCAGTGAGAAAGAATCCAAGAAGATTGCATTCCAACCCAAGGAGGCCTGAAGTGGTGTTGAAGCCTGAAAAGCCTCCCCAGTGTACTAAACACAGCGAATGTGGATTACATTCACAACATTGGTTTATAGTCATAGATGTAATTAACCCAGCAAACCAGCTAGTTCTGCTGGAAAGAGTAGGTGCAGCCAGTGATTTGAAAGCAGCAAGCATGCCAATGTGTTCCTGACTTCCTCTAGAAATTACAGGCTTTTTGTTTCTAGTCTTTTTTGCATTTTTCCCCCCAAAACTGCTATTCTAAAGGGCAGTTTTGCAAATGGAAAAAAAAAAATCTCCACCTTTTGCTCACGCATGAGGAAGTTGAAATCATTTCAGTATTTCAACAAAATGCACTTCTGTGTTGTAACAGCCTTCTAGTACTTACAGGAGCCTGCAGGAAAGCTGGAGAGGGACTGTTTGCAAGGGCATGTAGTGACAGGATGAGGAGTATGGGCTTTAAACTGCAAGAGGGGAGATTGAAGTTAGACATTAGGAAGAAATTCTTCACTGTGCGGGTGAACAGCAGTGTGCCCAGGTGGCGACGACCACCAATAGCATCCTGGCCTGGATCAGGAGCAGTGTGGCCAGCAGGAGCAGGGAGGTTATTCTGTCCCTGTGCTCAGCACTGCTCAGGCCACACCTTGAGTGCTGTGTCCTGTTCTGGGCCCCTCCATTCAAGAGAGATGTTGAGGTGCTGGAAGGTGTCCAGAGAAGGGCAGCAAGGCTGGAGAGGGGCCTGGAGCACAGCCCTGTGAGGAGAGGCTGAGGGAGCTGGGGGTGTGCAGCCTGCAGAAGAGGAGGCTCAGGGCAGACCTCATTGCTCTCTGCAGCTACCTGAAGGGAGGTTGTAGCCAGCTGGGGTTGGGCTCTGTTGCCAGGCACCCAGGGACAGAACAAGAGAACACAGCCTCAAGCTGTGGCCAGGCAGGTTCAGGTTGGATGTTTGGAAGAATTTCTACAGGGAAAGAGTGATTGGCATTGGAATGGGCTGCCCAGGGAGGTGGTGGAGTGCCCATCCCTGGAGGTGTTGAAGAGGAGGCTGCATGAGACACTTAATGCCATGGATTAGTTAATTAGAAGGGTTGATAGGGTGCACTCAATGATCCTGGAGGTCTTTTCCAGCCTGGTTAGTTCTGTGATTCAACACTGGAACTCATTGCCTGGAGAAACTGCAGAATTTGATCATAGTCCCCTGTAGTTCCTGGTCCTCTTGCTGCCTAGCATGCCATTGTTCATGGACTGGCAGGATGGATATTTTTTGCCCAAGCATGTTTGCATGTATTGAATTTCATAGGATTGGATTTGGGCTGTTACTTGAAGTTCTTACTACTGCTGAGTTGTGCTGCTTCCTCTGGAACCTTCATATTTCTTGTCCATTCTGTTCCATCATGCATTGGGAAAGACTGAGATGGGTCTTGGGTGAAACCACACAGAGCTCTATTCAGAGAACTATTTCATTTTGACCAAATCACATTTTTAAGAAGCCTCTGAGTGAGATGTTTGGGTTGGTTTTGTTTTGGTTTTTTTTTTCAAGGTAAGAGGTGCCCTTCTGTGAGGATTACATCCAGCCTATGTTTTCTAAGCCTATGGAAGAATATCATCCAGCTTTCCTTACGTGATGGGCTGCTTTATATAAAACTAACCTTAATGACCTACTTAGGGGTGGAATTTATGTTTAGGAGATAGAGAATTCAGTTGTATTTTGGAGACTAAGCAAAAAAATGGGAAATTGCTGCAGTACCAAGGCACAAATTGAATGTTCTATTTAAATCTTGAGCAAATCTCTTGTTACCCAGACACACGTCATTCATATTCCAAGCCTTGTCAGAGGCTGATTCAATCTCAAATTTTAAAACTTTTCATTCTATTTTGGGGGGTCAAGAGAGGCTTCAGTCATTTTAAATTTATTTTCTTCTGTAAGTATTTTAGGCAGTCAGTGAAGCAAGCACCAGGTTGTTATTGTGGTGCAGGCTGTGCCCAGATAGAGGGGGAAAAAATTCAACAAAACAACCAAACCCTAAATGCTGGAAGCTCCACAAATCTACTTGGTTGAACATACAGGGGGAACAAAATAAAAGGGAAACTTCTGGCAAGCCAAATGTTTTGAATTAAAAA
>VWYK01079253.1:53476-66839 GCA_013399775.1 Semnornis frantzii | reverse complement strand
GGGGGGTGGGGGGGGGTGGGATGTCGAGGGGTTGCTGCTTTCTGCTCGTCTTCCCCCGCAGTTAACCCGTCGGCCGATCCCTTCCAAGCAAGGAAAGTTTTCATTGGTGTAAAAAAAATAGAAAAAGAGAGAGAGAAAGGAAAAGAAGAAAAGGAAAATGAAAAGGAAAGGGAAAAGGAAAATAAGAAAAGGTAAAGAAACAGAAGAAGGAAAAGGAAAAGGAAAAAAGGAAAAGGAAAAGGCCCTCCCCAAAGCACCAGGGCAGATGCGGTGAACCTCGGAGATAGGAATTTCGTTGAATCACCTCGAAATCGATGGAGAACGAGCAGAGAGCTCCTGTAGCTCAGGCAGATGCGAGGCCACCGGGCATCGCTTGCCGCTCTTCCCGTTCTCCCAGCGGCACTGCCTACTGGTGCAACTGGGAAGGGACCGAGCTCAGGGTAGATTTTTTTTCCTGCCGTCAATGCAGTTTTAAACAAAACCTTTACGGCCTCAGCCCGAGCTGCCCGCCCTGCCAATTTCTCCCTGAGACACCGAGTTTCCTCCCTCCCGCCCCGTCGCGGGGAGGTTTGCCGTCGTGCATGCCCCAGGCTCTCGCAGGACTCCCACCTTCCGCCGGGGCAGATTGGGTCCTGCCTCCACGAGGGGTTATTTAGGGGCTCTTCTTGGGGGCAGACCCTTCGCCGAGGAGATGAGAGAAATGTCCCCACCTGGGGGGCTGAAGCTGCCCCACTCAGGAGTGATGTCTCCGGTTATTTCTCAAGTACTCCATTTCCTCCGTTCTCCACCTTTCCGGCCAGGCAGCTACATCTTGTCCCTCTTCCAAAGCCGCCCTCGGCCAGCAGCTTGGAGGCGATAAGGAGGGGAGAGCCCCCCTCTCCAGCCCCCGGGAAGCCCGGCTGCCAGCTGTCGGGCAGCGGCATAGGCAGGGCCCCAGCACCTCCTGCCCTCGGCCCTGCAGGCTCGGGGCCGGCTGGGATCGGGGCAGTGGAACAAAAGAGCCTGAGAGGGGAGGATCAACCCAGGGACAAAACCAGCACCGGCTCCGGGACCAGCCTGTCCCCATCCTGGGGGCTGCTTGTCCTGTCTCTCCCTGGGTGAAGGGTCCCTGCTCTGCCTCCTGCCTCCCAACACGGAGGTGCTGCCCCAGTGCCAGGGACTGGGAGCCAGACTGAAAGTTCCTCTCTGCCGGGGGTGACTTCTGAAGCATTCATCTCCCTAGGCAGAGCTGGGCTAAGCATTGCTTCAGACCGGACCAGAGCAACAGCTGTGCAGGAGCTGGTCCCAGTGAGAAATGGGGCAGAGACCCCTGTAGGGTTTCCCAGCTCCTTGCAGTGTGGGTGTTGGTAGCTCCTGGGTGTTGGTGGCTTCCCTGTTCAATCAATGAGACCCCAATTTGGGGCATTAGGATCAGAAGTGGCACTGAGGTGGTGCTCGGGACCAGAAGAGGGAGCAGGGCAGGGAGTGCTCTTCAGTCAGGATCTGGATCAGCAGTGCAGGGACGGGTTTGGGTCTGCTGCTCTGTTTCCTTCTCTCTAATCAGACTTCTGTGGTCAACCATGAGGAAGTTTCTGGATCAAACTCATTCTCTGATGCTGGGCAAGATTTTTGGGGGTAAGTGTGAGGGCTCCCATACCCACCCTTCAGCAGACACCATTCTGTGCCATCCCCAGCTAAGGCCCTGGGGACAGAGGCTGTCACTCTCTGGCCATATTCTGAGCATTCAGCATCCACTTGCTACTTGTGTCCTAATGTCAGTGTGTCTGACATTAATTAATATGAATTATTGATATGATTATTCATTTCAGAACGAGACTCTCCAAGGCAGAAATGTGCCCCATTCTGTCCATGTATGGTGTCCCTCTACAAGTGGGGTCCAATGACTGCTCTGTGGCTCCCAGCACAGGGAGGAAATCCCATGTGGAGCCCACCCAGCAGCATAGCTCTGCCTTGCCTGCCTCTGCCTTCCCTGAACCCCCATTTTCAGACAGTTCCAGTTCACAGACACTCACTGGACAAGAGGAGACCTCTAATGCATTTCCAGTCACCTCCTCTCAAGCCCCAGGGTTGGCTCTGAGGACTCTGCCAGCTTTGGGAGCTGCTGAGCATTCCTCCTTTCTGGGAGCTGCTGGCAGACATGGTCAGGCTGTCCTGGCACCAGTCTGGGCTTGAGGCCACGGGGCAGGACTGACCCTGGGCATTCCCTGAGGTTTGGGGCTGGGGCAATCTTCACAGATGAACTCCAGCTGTGGGGGCTGAGGTTGCTGATCATGACGATGACTGTGGCAAGACCTCCTGGAAATATCTGCTGGTGGAGCACTGAGCAGTACCCTGAGAGGGTCTGGCTTAGAGAGGAAGATGCACACAACCTCTGCAGTACTTCACACCAACCAGGTACCAGGGAAGGCTGTACCCAGACAGGCAGGGAGGGGGATGCTCAGCCCCGACAGGCTGCCGGGGAGATGCTCCGGTAAGGAGCAGGATGTGTCCTCACGGGAGAGAGAGAGACAGNGGGCTCGGGAGGGCGTCGGGACCCTGCCGCCGGGTTCCGCCGTGAGGGGCAGTGGGGAGCGGAGCAGAGACCCATGGCTGTGGCCCCCACGGTGATCTCGGCCACGGACTGGGGGGAGCGGGGGCTGCGACGGGGACGAGTCCGAGATGGCAGCTCGGGGCGTGGGGACACGCAGGTCCTCAGGGCAAAGGGGACCCTTCCCCAGCTGGGGTGCAGCTGCCCGGGCAGTGGGTGCTCTCTGTTCCCACCCAACGAGCTGCAAGAGCAGGCCAGATGGGGCATTTTGGGGCATGACCCTGCCCAGGATTTGGGGTGCAGTGGGGCAGGTCTGTCACCTACCAGCCCCCCTGAGCAGTGTCTTCTGGATGCACTTCTGGCTCAGCTGCTACTTGTTGAGACTCTTTCATTCAAACCTGTCCCGCATCATCAGGTCTGTGTGGGCTCAGTTCTCTTCACCTTCCTTTGTCAGCCTTTTTCCAGGCGTTTCCCCCCTCTGCAGATGTGTCCCTCCCTGGGAACACCTCAAGGACCCGAGCAATGTGTGGTTGGACCAAGAGCTGGATGTGGCTCCCACCAGGCAAGCCTGCTGTCACACCTGGCTTTCTCACACACACATAACCAGGGCCATTTTGAGCAGGACAGGTTGTTCAAAGCCCAAGTTCCTCCCTCCCTGGGGAGGGGAGAAAGGTCTCAGGCTATTGTCCACGAGGGGGTGGTTTAGAAGGGGTGCCCAGGCCATCTCAGCCTGAGGTCTCCAAGTGCCAGCAGGGTGGTGGATGTGAGAGTTGAAAGCTAACACTGAATTTAAATACCTGCTGCAATCTGAGAGCAGCAGACGTGAGGAGCAGGCTACACAGGAGTAATGAATCGTTCCTCTAGCAGGCTTGGAGGTGCACAGCTCAGACACTCACAGCTGTTACCAAGTGGCATTTTCTTGAGGTGAAATGTCTGGTTGAGAGGAGATGGATTTTAAATGTGTGGGTACCTGCCTGAGCCTCTGCTGTCACCTCTTGGTGACCAAGCCAGGGTCTGAGTGCTGTGATGTTGAGCTGGTGGAGTCTGAGTTTGTTTAGCAACTGTTCAGAGAGGCTCAGCCCTGAGGGACACCAGCAGCTATCTGAAGGTGTGTGGGAAGGGCTGAAGCCATCTTCAAGTGGAGGCATTGCTCTGTGGTGAGGCCTCCACTTGGCAGCCTGCTTAAAGCAGGTGTTTGGATGCCTTCACACAGGGAAGAGCTTTGCTGAATCAGGCAGGGATGGGAAGCTTCTTTGGCAAGGAAATGAGCAGGCCTGATGGATTGTGAGATATTATAGACTTGTTCTTGACTGGGGTATGGTTGGATTTGTATTTGCTCAGCACAGGCAGTGAAAGACTCTCTCTCTGCTGTGACCATTGCCCTGCTGCTGCTGTTGGACCTTGAGCACGATGAGAATCACCAGCCCAGGTGAGCTGGTGCACATCTGACATGAAGCAATGAGCAGGCACAGAGTCAGTCCTGACTTATTTTATTATTTGACTATATCTACATCAGTACAACATTTCAAACCCAGAGTGATGGCCCGTGGCCTTTTCAGGGTCTGGGGGCTGTGGTGCCCAGCACAGTGTTATGGTCCTCACTGCCTGGATGCTCTGGGGAAGAGGACAATCTCTCACCTCTCAGTGGGAGGCACTGGCTGCCTTTTTACGAGCATCATGGGATGGAAAAGTGCTGAGATGAGGCCCAACCTGCAAAGACAGAAGCAGACAGAGGTCTGGTTAGAAGCAGCTGCAGAAAATGGGTGGTAGCATAGAGAAGAGCCTGCAGGGATCTGCCTGCCTGGGAGATGTTGCTGCAGGTCAAGTGAAACATTTAACCTGTTTAAAGTGAGGACTCATTTCAGGAAATTCTTCTTCTGCTGTAGCAGACAAGATCCTGGAGCCTCACCATGGTGTGTTGGGTGCCTGATGTGTTCAGATGCTGGCATGCCCCAAGGTGGATGCTGAAACAAACATGACCTGTCTGCTACAACACAGGACTTGTGCTTCACTGAGGGCATCTGGACTGGCTCAGAGGCCCCAGAACAGCTCCTGTTTGGGTCAGGGTCTTCTGCATGACCTTCCCAACAACCACACAGAGTCAGGTTGGAATGGATCCCTGAAGGTCATCTTGTCCAACCCCCTTCTGCAGTCAAGCAGAGACATCTCCAACTAGATCAAGTTGCTCAGGGTCCCATCAAGTTCGACCTTGAGTGTCTCCAGGGATGGGGCCTCAACCACATCTCTGGGCAACCTGTTCCACCTTTGGGGAAAGGTCCCAGGGCTCTCTGGGGTGAGTGCTGGGGTTCACAGCCTGCAAAGCTGTCCAGCAGGTGCTGAGACACTGAGATGTGTGCCTTCATCTATGGAGTGGGCTTAGCAGAGGGGACCAGGGGTGCTGCCTGCCCCAACATAATTCCTCATGCCACCCATCTGCCTGGTGTGGATGTATGGAGCTGCCTCCTGCTTCCCCCACCCTACTCAGGCTCCTTGGGTGCCAGGGTTTGCATGGGAAGCCACAGCAGTCTCTGCTCTGGAAAGCTTGCAGTGACCTCATTCCTCAAGGCAAACAAAGCCTTGATGCTGAACTGTTCCTTCTCTTCAGGAGAAGGCATTCAGATGCTTAAATATGTATCTGAGTCTTTAACTTCAGACAGTTGTTTTTGAGTGGCTTTTTCAGGAGCAGCAGTGACATAACCTCTCTGCACCAGGAAAAGGTGGGAGGGCTGCTGAAGCAGGTGAGTAACCCCTGGAGCCTGCCATTGAAGATGGAGGAGTTAGGAAAATCCAGTGCCTGCAGGTAAAGAACAGCTGAGCTGCTTCTCCTGAATGTGCCACTGGAGGAGTCCAGTGGAGGCTGTAAAGCTGCTGAGGGGCCTGGAGCATCTCTGTGAGCAGCAATGGCTGAGAGCCCTGGGGCTGTTGAGCCTGGAGAAGAGCAGCCCCAGAGGGGATCTGAGCAATGCTCAGCAAGAGCTAAAGAGTTGGGGGGTAAAAGGATGGGGCCAGGATCTTCTCAGTGGTGCCCAGTGGCAGGGGCACAACAGGCATGAACTAGAACCCAGGAGGCTCCATCTGAAACTCCTTCAGTGTGAGTGTGCTGGAGCCCTGGAGCAGGCTGCCCACAAAGCAGTCTCCTTCTCTGGAGAGATTCCAAACCCATCTGGGCACTGTGATCCTGGGCAAGCTGCTGTGGGGGTTGGATTGGATAACCCCCAGAGGTCCCTTCCAGCCTCACCATTCTGATATTCACTCCTTGCTCACCAGTGCTGAGAACTGAGCAGAGGGACATTTGTGCCTGGGCTTGTGTTGAAGCTGCAGAGGAGCAAGCAGCAGCTCATTCAGCCCAGCCTTGGTGAGAAATGTCCCACTGTCACTACAGGCAGCCATTAAAATGAGCAGAGCCTTGATAAAGTTGAGGGGTGCCAGCTTCTGTCCTCAGCATGAGTGAGTGGGAAGCACCAGGTGTAGGACAGGGACAGGTGCTAGTTTAAAAGCTGAGAAACCTTCTCCTAACAAGAGCCAGCAATTAGAGTCAAGACAAGGGTGCCCTTGGGTCAAAGGTCTTCCTGTGATGAAGTTGGTGTTGAGGAGTCAATGCCAGTGATGAATCCTCTGCTCTGATTCTTCTAATTCATATTTGAAATGAAGAACCCAAGGCACCTCCTCCAGAGACAGCTGATCATCTTTAGCACCACCCTGGGGTGGTTATGGGGAGGTTGTGCCAGGATTTTGGCTGCATTCTGGTTTTGGAACATTGGCTGTGGCAGGAGAGGACTACAGTGTGGAGGCACTGCTTTGGTGGCTTTGCTTGCAGGGTGATGGAGCTGCAATGGGTTTCAGCTGCTGGTCAGGAGCTACTTTTGGTGTTGTTGCTCATTGCATTTGTTACTGACAGGTTAAACTCTGCAGGACACTTGTGGCTGGCATTTGTAACCTCAGAACTTGCTGCAGAGAATGAGAGGGGTATCAACCCCTCTCATCACTCCTCAACATACATTTGAGGGCTGTTCTCCTTTGGGTTTCTCAGCTGTGATGCCACTTGTCAAGTGTTAGCAGCACCAGGTGAGTGGTGAAAGCAGGAGCAGGTGTGCCCATGAGGAACTAATAAATTCCCTGCCTGCTACAGAAAGGCTGAGCCGGTGCTGGGCAGGCAGAGCTCTCCTGGTGCCATCTGAGCAGGTACCCCAGAGACTACCCAGGGCCTTGTGAGTACTGATGGGCTTGTTGGCATCGAGGTGGGTGCTGGGGTGTGGGTATTGTAGCTGCTGGGCACTTGAGAGCTTGGATCCTTCCAGGACAGGAGCAGAGCCTGGTGCTGGTTTCCTGCTTTTCAGCCTTTCCTTCAGCCCTTTTCATGAGTTTTTTCTTAACACATCCTACAAACCACCACAACTCATTCCATACAAATATGTGAGGCAAAATGTGTCCCCAGGAACCCAGCTGGGGTATTTTTTAAAGGGAGGGTGGAGGGAATAAACCCCAGTGCCATCTTTGTAGGTGTTCTTGTGGGGGGTGGGAAGGGAATAAACCTCAGTGCCATATTCATGGATGGTTTTCCAAGGGGTGAGGAGAGCATAAACTCCAGTGCCATGTTTGTAGATGTTCTTGCAGGGATGAGAAGGGAATAAACCCCAATGCTGTGTTAGTAGATGGTTTTCCAAGGGGTGAGGAGAGCATAAACTCCAGTGCCATGTTTGTAGATGTTCTTGCAGGGATGAGAAGGGAATAAACCCCAATGCTGTGTTAGTANATAAGCCCCAGTGCCATATTTATGGATGGTTTTCCAAGGGGTGAGGAGAGCATAAACTCCAGTGCCATGTTTGTAGATGTTCTTGCAGGGATGAGAAGGGAATAAACCCCAATGCTGTGTTAGTAGATGGTTTTCCAAGGGGTGAGGAGGGAATAAACCCCAGTGTCACATCAGTAGATATTTTTCCAGGGACTGAGAAGGGAATAAACCCCAGTGCCATGTCAGTAGATGTTTTTCTAAGGGCTGAGAAGGGGATAAACCCCAGTGCCATATTTATAGATGTTTATTCAAGGTGTGAGGAGGGAACAAACCCCAGTGCCGTGTTTGTAGCTGGTTTTTCTTTGCAGGTGAAGAGGAGGGCATGAACTCCCCACCCCAAAGCCGGGCAGGGTGCAGGCAGGGCTGCAGCTCTCACAGAGCATCCCCACGCCGGCTCTCGGGCAGGCTGGCATCGAGATGCAAATGATCTCGGCGAAGCCACGGCTTGTAAAGCTTGACAGAAAATAATGAGAAACACTAAATCTTTTATAAGGTCAACACTCAAGCAGCTGTCAAACAAGAAAAGAATTTAGCGAAAGATCCACACACACACACCAGAAAAAAAAAAAAAAAGGGGGGGGGGGGGGGGGGGGGGAAAAAAAAAAACTATNGAGAAAAAAACCAAACCCAACAACCAAGTTCCATCGCCTCATTAAATCCAACAGGGCCGGGGCCCGGCGTGGGGAAGGAGGCACCGGGGCGCCTCCGTTTTGTGTCAGTAATTTGCGGCGGAGGAAGGGCGAAGCTGAGGCAGCCGAGCCGCAGGGGCCGGGGGGAGGCTGGGGAATCGTTAGTGCGCCGGGAGCGGCCTCGCCTCCTAATTGGAAGCATTGGGCATTATCAACGGAGGATTTGCCTCGGCTCCCTGACAGCTCTCTAGGCCTGGAATGATAGCCCACTTGTCAGTGTAAAAGACCATTAAAAACAAACCATTTTGATTTAATTGGAGGCGGTGTGCTGGGGGGCCCAGGTGAGCCGCTTCATCAGCCCGTGTTGGCTGCTGATGCCTTTTTCCCCCTGTATTGATGGCTCGGCTCGCTGTTTTTAGTAGTGTTCTTTTATTATTTAATTTTTTGCCTCCTTGCCTCCCCTTCAAAAACTGTCTAGGAAAGAGAAAGAGGTGCCGAAAGATCCTTCGGAGCCGTGCTGAGAGCGGCTTTCAATAGGGTTGTCAACAAATGGCATGACAAGCTGGAGAGAGAGGCAGGGACTTTAAAACAGACATTACCCTGCCCGAGATGAGCTGCTCGGGCCCGGAGGTGTCTGCTGGGTGATGAGGGCTGCAAATCCTGGGGCTTTTCCTGGCAGCTCTGTCCTGAGCTGGTGGTTAACTGGGTGTAGCTGGCAGGTAGTGTCCTGAGCTGGTGGTTAACTGGGTGCTGCTGGCTGGTGGTGGTGTCCTGAATTGGTGTAATAAATGTTGTTGCTGTTTTTTTTACCACCTGGTGTTTCTAATTCCAAGAATTGCAGGATGACAGCATGGCAGGGTTGGAAGGGATCTCTGAAGAGCAAGTCCAGAGCAGGTTGCCCAGGGTTACAATATCCAGGCAGGCTTTGAAAGCCTCCAAGGAGCAGCCATGGCAAAGATAGGACTACCAAGAGGAGAGAGCTTCAGAGAGCTGCCTGTGCTGTAGGGGAAGAGCATCTTGATGGGAGAAGGAGGTAGCAACAGAATGAGAGTTGGGCCTGGGAGGAGGAAGAAGAATGGCAGGTGGGAAGGGAGATGCAAGAATATGTCCAGGCAGGCCTTGAAAGTCTGCAGAGAAGGAGACTCCCCCACTGTTCTGGGCAGTCTGCTCCAGGGCTCTGCCACCCTCAAAGTAAAGATGGAACTTCTATGTTGAAGTCGATGCCCATTAGCTCTTGTCACTGTGGACCACTGACACCTGGTCTGGACAGCAGAGTTCAGGAGAATTGACCCACTGGAGATGTAACCTGGTGTGTCCCCACCATGGCAGCTGTCCCGAGGTCAGACCAGAGCTGGCAGCTTCCATGCTGATTTCATACAAGCATAGGATGGTGGGGGTTGAACGGGACCTTTGGGGATCAGCCAGTCCAACCTCCCTGCTCTTGTGCTTCTGAGCCTTGCATCCTGGTCCTTTGCATGCCAAGTAGGAGTTTTACTGCAAATTAAGTTGTCTCTTAGTGCACAGCATCTCTGCAGAAGGCAGAACAGGGCCATGAATGCAATTTCAAGTCCATGTAAAAAGCCATTCTGTGGACTGAGATATGCAGCTGTAGGTAGCAGTGATAGATGCTCACCTGTAACCCAGCAGAGTATGTGTGACTTTGCAGGGCTGCAGACACCCCAAACCCATCCCTTTGCAGGTGAGTGTCTCCATAACAAGGCACATTGGTTGCCACTAGTTGCTTGTGCTGCCTTGGGGCACCAGAGCCTACATGCAGGTGGGGCCTGGCACATGCAAAAGGAAAGGCAAAGTGGTGAGGCCACCCCTTGAATACTGAGTCAGGTTTGGACCACTCAGGTGTTGGAGCATGTTCAGAGAAGTGCAACAAAGCTGGGGAAGAGCAGCTGAGAGAGCTGGGGGTGGTTAATGTGGAGAAAGGGGAGGCTGAAGGTTGGTGAATGTGGAGCTGGGATTGGTTAATGTGAAGAAGGCTGAGAGAAGACCTCATTGTTCTCTGCAGCTCCCTGAGAGGAGACTGGAGTGGGGTGGGAGTTGGTCTCTTCTCCTTAGTATCAGGTGATAGAGCCAGAGGAAAAGGCCTGGGATTGTGCCAGGGGAGGGTTAGATTGGAGATGAGGAAGAACTTCTCTGCTGCAGGAGTGGTCAGGGATTGGAAGAGGCTACCCAGGGAGGTGGAGTCCCCAACCCTGGAGCTGTTCAGCGTGGCCATGGCAGCTGGGGACATGGGTCTGGGGGCATGGTGGTGTGAAGCCAATGGTTGGACTCAATGATCTTAGAGGCATTTTCCAACCCAAACCATCCTATGATTCTTCCATGAGCAAGTTAAGCTTTTTGGCTGGCAGGAAATGAGTGTGTGGAAGGTGATGTCAGCAGAGGCTCTGGCTTCTCTGACGAGCCAGCAGCAGCAGGATTGCAGGAGCTGCGTTTGTCAGTTCAGCTCCTCAGACAAAAAAAAAATAGAGGGTAAGGCATTAAAAAAAAATGCAGAACATTTCTCTGCCTGTTGTGTTTAAACCTCAGCTGCTCATTCTGACGAAGGATCAGGCTGCCAGCAGATAACAGATCCCTGGTGAGAATCAAATTCTGGAGCCCAGAATTTTCCTGCCAAGTTTGTTTGTTTGGGTTGGTCCTTGGGCTGGTTTGGTTTTTTTTGTTTTTCATCCAAGTGGGGATTCCTCTAATTACTTTCAGTGGAAATTTACCTGACAGAGCTTTCCCAGGTAACGGCAAGGAGGAGGTGGGAGATGCTCAGCCGTTGACAGAGCCTTTGATTTTGTGCCAGGCTGCAAATTAAGTCTTTTGCCACAGGTACCTGAGCACTTGCTCGTCAATTGCTTATCGCTTATTCATATGGCGCATCCGGCGCGGGCTCGTTTCATCTGCTGGGGAAGGCAGCAAAGGGTGACAAAAGTGGGGTCCAAAGTTGCTGTATTTTTATTTCAGGTTTAGTTTTTTCCTCCTTTTTTTTTTTTTTTGGGCAAGTAAACAAACCTCCTCTCCCAGGAGGAGGCAAGCTCACCATCTCGGGTGGAGGCAAACTCGCGCTCCCCGGAGGTGTTTAAAAGGNCTCACCACCCTCACTTCTTCCTAACATCCAGTTTCAGTCTCCCCTCTGCCAGTCTAAACCCATCCCCCCTCATCCTCTCATTACAAGATGCATGGAGGGAATGGATTTAAGATTGAGGCAGGAGATCAGGAAGGGATTCTTCCAGTGAGGCTGGGGAGGCACTGGCACAGGCTGCCCAGGGAGGTTGTGGATGCCTCCTCCCTAGGGGTGTTCAAAGCCAGGTTGGATGAGGCTTTGGGTAATGTGGGCTAGTCTCTGCCCATGGCACAGGGGTTGGAACTGGATGATCTTTACCATCCCTTGTCCCTCCTCCTTGGATGCTGCTCGTGGGAAGAGAAGGGGAGAAGAAAAGCTCTGTGAGGTTAGAGAGCTGTGGCTGTGGGAGGAACTCAAGCAGAGTCATGGATGAAAGGAAAGGGAAAGCAGCAAGCAAAAGAGAGGCTGAAAAATGAATAGTGATGGCGAGGTCTGGGGTGAGAGGAGCTCTAAAGAGGAGGCCTGCCCCAGGATCTCGTGTGACTTCCACAAGCTGTTTAACAGCGATCGGTCATGTTCCCTGCCTGACACCAGCCGCAGCAGCAGCAGCTCTGTGCTGACAGGCAGCAGGGATAAATGATTACTGACATATGCTAATCGGACAGTCCTAGACTAGACAGAAGAGGAATGCATCAAGGTGCTGCTAAAACGCAGTGCTGGGTCGAAGCTCTCTGACTTGCACAACTAAATCAGCTTCAGGAAGCTGCAAAGGCTTCGTCTTGGGTTTGAACTGCAAGTAAAAATCAACAGGGTGGGGAACTGAGCCCTCGTTTGGGCAGCTGCTGCCTCTCTGCCAGGGCTTATGGTTGCAAAATGATCCCACAGTGAGGGCTGAGTTGGTGGTTGAGGCTGTATGTGGTGTGGGAGTGTTTTAAGGAGTGGGTCTTGCAGAGCCTTGAGTCTCCCTCCCTTGTGTGGGGAGGGAGTGGGCAAGGTTAGGTGGGGTCCTTGAGTGTAGCCAAGGGGTCCCTACCTTCTCCCAGCGGGGCAGGTGCCAGAAGGACTCCTCCTTGGCAGGGCCTGGCGCTCTCTTCAGGAGCATGGTGTGGGTCTCCTGTGCTTTCTTCTTCTGTAACTAAGAGGAAGAGGCTGAAATAGCTGCCCAGAGACCTGCCCAGGCTGCTCTCACACCATGGAGTGACACTAGGCTGAACGAGGCTAAAGGTCACCACGGACTAACAACCACAAGTGGCTGATGAGGGTAGTTTTTCATGTCCATGCAGCTAACATTGGCATCAAAATATACTGAGGAGGAAATCACCACCTAGGAGCAGCTGCCAGCTCTCAGGCTCTGCTTTAGCAGCATCAGGGAGAGGACTACTGCCTGTGGGCTGCAGCAAGGGCTAGCTGGGACAGTCATTGCCACCACTCCTACCCTGGGGAAGAGTTTCGCTTGAGACTTCCAGCAAAGCCAGTGCAGGGAACTGGGAACTGCTTTGGCCACTGTGTGAAATCCTGAGGAATCTCTGCTCCGGGCTGTAGGTTTGTGTTGCTGGCAGGAATGGGTGGCTGCAGGCTTTGGGAACTTGATAGAGGAGATTTAATGATTCAAGGCATCAGTCATTAACAGATAAGGTGGGGATGCACTTTCCACCATCCTAGGCCTGTGTATTCATAAAGCAGCTGCTAATTAAGATCACTCTGTTCTTGCACTTCAGCTATAAAGCATCGTTTGTGATGGCAGCAAGCCCATTGAAATAGGTCATTACCATATTAACTCGACTCTTCTTTGAGCCATTAACTAATAAAACAGTCATTGGCTGCTTTTAAATGTTATTGCAGTACTGGGCTGGAGAACACTAACAACTGCTCAGGGGGCTGCTATCAACCACACCATGCCAGGGGCAGGGCTGGTGCTGGTTCTCTGAATGTTTGTTGGTTTGTCTGGATGAGCTTTGTGGCCCCTTCCAACTTGAGCCTTTCCAAGATTCTGTTCACTCTCACAGGTAACCTGAGGAGAGCTGATGCTGTCCAGTGGACAGTCTGTAGAGCTCCTGGTGTGAGGATGCCACCCAAGATGATTTAAACCTGAGTTCTTTTTGTTTTATTGTTGTGATGATACATATATATATATATATATATAAAAATATAAAAGAGCAAACCCAAACTGCCAAAGTCGACTTGCTAGAGGGCAGGGATCCATCCAGAGGGACCTGGACAGGCTGCAGAGCTGTGCCCAGGCCAACCTCACCACATTCAACAAGGCCAAGTGCAAGGTCCTGCACCTGGGCAGGCACAATGCCAAGCACAGCTCCAGGCTGGGTGGGGAATGGCTGAGAGCAGCCCTGAGG
>VWYK01079253.1:16947-53402 GCA_013399775.1 Semnornis frantzii | reverse complement strand
TGCTGTGAGGACAGGCTGAGAGAGGTGGGGCTCTGCAGCCTGCAGAGGAGAAGGATTCCAGGAGGGCTTGGAGCGGCCTTGCAGGATGTGAAGGGGGCTGCAGGAAGGCTGGGGAGGGACTATTGACAAGGTCTGGGAATGGCAGGACAAGGGGAATGGGTTTGAAGTGGCAGAGGGGAGATTGAAAGTGGCTGTGAGGAGGAAGTTGTTTGCAGTGAGGGTGGTGAGACACTGGCACAGGTTGAGGGTGGGGAGACACTGACACAGGTTGCCCAGGGAGGTTGTGGCTGCTCCCTCCCTGGAGGTGTTCAGGACCAGGTTGGAGGAGGCCTTGAGTGACCTGTGCTAGTGGGAGGTGTCCCTGCCTATGGCAGGGAGTTGGAACTGGCTGATCTTTGAGGTCCCTTTCAACCTTACCAAAGGTCTACAAAGACCCAGAGCCTCCATTCCCATTGCTACCAGGACTTTAGCTGGGCTCCTCCTGTCTAGAGGCACCCTGATGAGAACAGCTGCTGGCTGACAGCTGGAAAGGTGGCTCTGTGTCACCAGTGTCTGAGCCTTTGAAAGGCCTTGGCCAAAGCACTGCTGCCCTGGGGAGTTTGCTCAGCTTCTGTGCATACTTTGATACAAAAAGGCTTTAAAAAGACCCAAACCTTCCCTTTTGCCTCTGGAACTGTTCCATGCATGCCTGTTGTGGTTGGCACGGCTGTGGCCAGACCTATCTTGGCTGGAAGAGGCTCATCTTTTGTTGGGTTTTTCCCAGCCCTCTAACAATCAAGGAGGAAGTTTTCCCAGCAAAAAGCCTTCCCTGTGGGCTGGGAGGAGCCCTTCTGTGGTGGGGTAGGACGGCAGGGGGGGGTTCTGCCTGGCAGCAGTGGTGAGCACAGCAAGGGAAAGAGCTGCTGGAGTGTGCTCACCTTTCTCTTTGCCGCTCGCTGGGCTGCTGTCAGGGCTCTCTGCTGCTCCATCCACAGCTCCTTGTATTTGTGTTGGAGGAGGTCAGACATGGGAGCGGAAGGCCTGGAAAACATGGGGAAGAGAAAACTATAACCTCCAGGGCTAACAGCTCTCTACCTCCCCATGCTGATTCATGTCTCTGCTCCTGGAGGCTCTGACTGCCGAGAACATGGCTAAAGCTTCTCCTTGGGAGAGGCTTTCTGGCCAGGAAAGGCTCAAAGCCATCTTCATTTGCAGCTGATCCACCACAGCCTGCACATGCTGGGGGTAGCCTGTGGCACACTTCTGCCAGGACATTCCCCAGGACAGGCAGAGCCTCTGCCCTTGCACAGCCTTTCACAGAGCCTGTCTCACCATCTCTGCTCCAGCCCTGGTGTGCTGGCAGGGCCACAGAGCACTACAGACTGTGGCTCGACCCTGGGCTGTGTGATGGCTCCAGGAGAGCACTTATCAGTTTGGCTCCTGATGGCGGGAAATGAAAGCCCTGAACGGGAAAAGGTCTAGAAAAAGCAGGTTGAGCTTCTGTGCTGCTACTCTGGAACTCAGAGGAGAAACCAGATGTGTTTGCTCTTTGAGGCAGGGTACCAGGGAGCATCCTGGCCAGGAGAAGGCAGCTGTGGATGATCAGATTAGAGAAAACCAGAAAATTTCAAAGCAGTTGCTTGTTGGGCTGCTCTGAGCTGGCATTAAGTTGGCCAGCTTGTGGTAGAGCTCTGCCTGGAAGGGTTGAGCCTTGCAAGTGAGGGTGCTTCAGCTTCATTAGCCACCATGGGAGGCAGACCTGGCAGTGGCAAGGTCCTGGCCTTGGGGACAGCACATCACTCACTGCTGTGGTCCTGCTGCTGCTTTTCCCCCTGAAGCAAACATTTGGTGGTGATGGAGAACCTTGAGCTCAAGGTTTACAGGTCCTTGTCTGTGTACTTCTAGCTTGAGAGGGACTTCTCCTGTCTCAGCATCAACCAATGACTGGAACCTTCACCCCCTGCTCTGCTCCCACCTGTAGCTCACTGCCTTCAGCTGCAGCTCCCCTAACAAAGACATAGATTTCCCTGCCTGTCTGAACCAACTTTAAGGTAGTGGGGACCTGGGACAACTGCTGGACTACTTCTGGGTCACAGACTCCACCAGAAGGGTGCTTTATGCAGCCTGTGTGCCACAGAGTGACTTGGTGCTTGGTGACTTTTGGCAGGAGTGTGTCCAAGCTGTGTAGCAACCACTTCTTAGCAGCCTGGAGAACCTCTGACCATCAGGGAGGGTGCTGGCAGCCTGTATGCAAACAGTAACTCTGCTGCTGCTTCTTCCTTCACCCCTGTGGTGACTTTTATTACTTAATTATTGCACACCACATGCTTCAAACCAGCTTAATCTATGGTTGTGTGTTCTAATGATACTGGATGTGCAATCCAGCAACATCCATCCCCAGGGGGCATTCACAGCAGAGGAGACATTCTGCAGCCCTCCTGTTCCACAGCTCACATGCTGCAGGGCTCTTCAGGGCTTACAGATCAGCTCTGCTGCTCCACAGCCTTGCTGCCAAGGGCCACACTGCCCCTTACTCTTGGTTGTCCCCTCTTTTCCTCCTCTCTTTCTCTTCCCAAGGGCCACACTGCCCCCTGCTCTTGGTTGTCCCCTCTTTTCCTCCCTTTCTTCCCTTCCAGCTTAGCATTCCATACTGATCAGAGCTGGGCAAAAAGATTCTTGGAGGATTAAAGAGGTGCAAAAGCTGTAGTCAAGTGGCTGCTTGTGCTCATGGGTCTCTGGTCTCGTTGCATTTTTCGTGTCCCTCACCAAGTGCTTCTGCCAGCCTTGCACAGGGAATCACAGAATGAGTTAGGCTGGAAGGGAGCTCAAAGCTCAGCCAGTTCCAACCCCTCTGTGCCACAGGCAGGGACACCTCCCACTAGAGCAGGTTGCTCAAGGTCTCATCCAACCTGGTCCTGAACGCCTCCAGGGAGGTTGTGGAGCACAGAATGTGATCAAAGATCACAATCTGTGCTTCTGTGCCCCACAACCTCCCTGGGCAGCTTGTGCCAGTGTCTCACCACCCTCACTTCTTCCTACCATGCACTTTCAATCTCCCCTCTGCCACTTCAAACCCATTCCTCCTCCTCCTGTCCTTACATGACCTTCTCAATAGTCCTTCCCCAGCCTTCCTGGAGCTCCCTTCAGATCCAGAAGGCCACTCCAAGGTCTCCTGGAAGCCTTCTCCTCTGCAGGCTGCAGAGCCCCAACTCTCTCAGCCTGTCCTGGCCTCATTGCCTTTGCTCTCTGAGGCAGGAACTTCCCTGGTGTGCAGGGAGGGATGGAGGAAAATGTGGAGCCTTGGGGGGTGTTTGGTGCTGCATCATTGATTTTTAAAGTTTTAATTGTGGTAGCTGAATGTGTTGTCACACCTCTCTGGAGGTGACTTTTACCATCTCCAGTGGACCAGGCAGTTGGTGACTGATTAGTCCACAGCTGGCTTGCAAGTAAATGCTTGAAAGGACACATTTGGGTTGATGCTCTTCAGAGATCCTTCCCTGCCGTGTGATTAATCGCATTTAAGTCCTGAACCAGCAAAATATAGGCTCCTGCCTGGAATGCTGCAGGCATGAACTGCCTCTGGAATGGGTGGGAATGGCTCCTGTGCTGAGCTGTAGGTCTGAGCTCTGGTAGGGCTGTAGGCTGTGAGGCTTTTCCTGCCTCCTTTTGAGAGAATCAGTGGGGAAGAGCAGAGTGTAGCAGGTGATGCTGCCTGAGGTGGCAGAAGCAGAATCACAGCAACATGCAGGTTGGCGAAGCCCCCCCAGGATCACCAAGTCCAACCTCTAACCTGACTCTGCAAGAGTCACCTGAAACCATAGAATGGGAAGGTTGGAAGGGACCTCAAAGCTCATCCAATTCCAACTCCCTGCCATAGGCAGGGACACCTCCCACTAGAACAGGTCACTCAAGGCCTCATCCAACCTGGTCCTGAACACCTTCAGGGAGGTTGTGGAGCACAGAATCACCCAACGTGATCAAAGATCTGTGATTCTGTGCTCCACAACCTCCCTGGGCAACCTGTGCCAGTGTCTCACCACCCTCACTGCAAACAACTTCCTCCTAACATCCACTTTCAATCTCCCCTCTGCCACTTCAAACCCATTCCCCTTGTCCTGCCATTCCCAGACCTTGGCAATAGTCCCTCCCCAGCCTTCCTGCAGCCCCCTTCACATCCTGCAAGGCCACTCCAAGCTCTCCTGGAAGCCTTCTCCTCTGCAGGCTGCAGAGCCCCAACTCTCTCAGCCTGTCCTCACAGGAGAGCTGCTGCAGCCCTCTCAGCATCTTGCTGGCCTCCTCTGCACTGGCTCCAACACTTCCATGTCCTTCCTGTGCTGGGGGCTCCAGAACTGCACACATCTCCCTAAGCACCACATCCAAAGCACCCTGAAACACATTCAGGGTGGGTGACTCCAGCACCTCCCTGGGCAGTGCCTGACCTGCATTTCAGCCAGGTGGATTTTTCTCTGTAGGTCAAACTCTCTTCTTGCTGGGGTGGGTGAGGAAATCTGCCCTCAACCTCGGTGCCACTTGGCCCTGTGACAAATGCCCACTTGCAGCTGGCCTTTGAGCTAAGGTCCTCTTGCCTTGGTGCTACTTAAGGGCAGGAACCAAAGGTTTGCACCTTCTGCTCCCTTCTGCCTCACCCTGCCCAGGTGCCACTGCTCTGAACTGGCAGGGTTTGGCTCTTCATGGTGTGTGGGTGCTGTGGGGAGAAGCACCCACTGAGAACACTTCCTGGGGTTTAAAATCCACCTCCTGCCAGAGCAGCTCAGATCTTGTTTTGGCACCAGCACCCTGCCAGAGAAAGGGAAGGGAGAGAAGTTCTGATAGGATGTGACAAATTATTTATAATTGTGGAAGGGGAAAGGGAGGGGGAGTGGAAAATTAATGAAAGAAGCAACTGCTTCCTTTTATAGTCAAATAGTTGTGAGCCACTTCCAGCCTTTGACAATGCCTAAATATTTCAGAGTTTATCTGTGCACACTTTCAAAACTCTTATCCCTGGAGCAGTCCCTGTCTCTTTAATAGGCTCTCTCTCCAATTTGCTTTCAAGAGGCAAGGTACAGACCTATTTTCCAGCTGCACTGACAAGCTCCTGCTAACTTGGTTATACAATGTGGTGTGTGCCAGCCTGCCAGAAAGCTCCTGCAAGAGCAGCTCCTGCAAGAGCAGCTCCTGCAGCCTCCTAATAGGCTGTTTGGCTGCGGAAACAGCGTTAAAGAAAGTATAATAAAGTATTAACAATATTAAAATAAAGCAGTGTAGGCCTTAAATGAGCTACAAACTAGTTAAATCTATTTTATTCAGCATGAGCCTTCAGTGCTTTGCAGCTGATACCTCAGAGCTGGGATTTATCTGAAATGAAGGCACCAGGGACGTGCAAGGGAAGTGGTAATTATAATTTGCAAACATTAGGCTGACACCTTTTTATTTTTTGGGGGGGGATGGTATAAATTCTGACAGCTGTGATGTGTGCCCTGCCAAATAATGCTCCGGCAGGTGGGGCTGGGCTCCTTTTCTGGCAGGTCCTCCACGGAGCTCGCAGCTCATTAAAACTTTGGAGGAAGAGAAGTTGTGGAAAACAGGGGAGGAAGGCATCAGAGCCGTCTGGGGGGAGGGGGCTTTTGGCGAGAGGCTCCTTGAAAGGTGTTTGAGGAGGGAGCCTTGGGTCTGACAAACTGGAATTTTAGTACTCCTCTCCCTTCACAGTGGGGCAAAATAATTGGTCATCAGTGACTACTAATTTGGTTTAGTAGCCAGAGGCAGTTTTTTTTCTTGCCGGAAAATCAATGACAGCGCCGAGGTCTGTTCAGCGTCGGCTGGGCTCGAGACGGGTCCTCATTTAGCTCTTGATGCCTCTTCCACTGGAGACAGCTATTTTGTTAAAATGAAATTAAAACCTGTCTGGAATGCTCGGCCCAGGGAGAGGTACCCGTCAATGCCATGCTGCTCTGCAGGTTTCAGGGTTGTCAGGCTCCACTCAAACTTCTTTTCAAAGGGTTTTAGACATCAGCTGCATTGAAAAGAGGAAAAAAGAGCGAGAGAAAGAGGAGGGAAGGGGAGGAAGAGAGCGAGAGAAAGGTGCTTGGCAAAAGTGGATGCAAGGGTTTAGCTCAGGAAAGAGCTTTCAAATGTGCAGAGTTGTGCTGAAAAGGGTCAAAAACGTTGACTCCTGCTTGCCTGCTTCTTGTCTGATTCAAAATATTCCTTGTAAATATTCTAAGGTGAGCTCCAGCCCCTGGGGGCTCTCTGGGAGCCAGAGCATCCTCCCCCCTGCTGCTCAGGGTGGCTGTGGTGGGGAGCAGAGCAGAGGATGCTTGCACAGGCTTTGGCTCTCCTGTGGCTGCACAGCTGCTTGGGTTGCACCAAAACTCCTCACCTGATTTCAGCAGCAGCTTTGTGGCAGCTGGGCCTGGCCCTGCATCAGCATTACATCAGGCAATGGAACTCTTCTGCAGTTGTGACACCAAAAGGGGCTCATTTATCCTGAAAATGGATCCCTTTCTGGCAAGGTTGATGAGGTTTCAGTAGGGTTCAGTCCTTGCTGCTGTCCTTCCAGTTAAGCTGAGCTTCTGCTACACAGCCAGGATGTGGTTTTGGGGTCCACAGAGGAGACAACTGCAAGGGGCACCACTTTTGCATGCCTCTCTGGGGTACTTCATGATGGGAAGGGTTTGTCTTGTGTTCATAATGAGATCTCCCCCTGGCTCAGGGCCAGAGCAGATGACCTGGCTGCCACCAGCTTCTTGGGAGCCAGTTTGGTCTCCAGTAGCTCTGGAGTGTGGCTGTACAGATTCTCTGCAGCACAAAGCACAAGCTGGGGCAGGGATTCTGCTGGGGCCAGCCCCAAGGCAGGCAGCAAGAGGGAATTCATCCTAGACTGGTTTTGGAAGGGGACCTGAAAGATGATCTAGTTCCACCCTCTCTGCCCTCCAACCCCTCCCACCAGACCAGCTTGCTCAGTGCCTCATCCAGCCTGGTCTTAAACACTTCCAGGGATGAGGTGTCCACAACTTCTCTGGGCAACCTGTTCCAGTGTCTCATCACCCTCAGAGCAAACTTCTTCCTAATATCCAATCTAAATCTCTGCTGCTCCTGTTTCAAACCATTGCCCCTTGTCCTATCACCACAGGCCCTTGTGCTCAGGTGCCTCTGCCCTGGGAGGGGGCTGCTAGCCCAGGAAAACTCTGGTTGCAGCTCCTTGTGCTGCTCTATCATCTCCCTCCCTGCTCACTGATGGGCTGGAGCTAGCAATCTATCTACTGTTAATTTGTCTCTGTGTAGCCCAGCAGGAACCTGGGGTATGATTACAGCTCTGGCCCTTGTGTGAGAGCCAGCACGGCCCCAGCATCCCCCTGCAAACTGCCTGCCTCTGCCTTGCCTTAATTGTTCCCCTTTGGCCAGTGGACCTGTCTCTTCTAACAAGGGCAGTGAGGAGGACCGAGGTAATTGAAGCACTTAGCCACCCTCCCCAGCATCACCTCCTGCAGCTAATTGGGAAAGAGGGCCCTGGGCTCAGCCTTATTTCTTTTAATTGTTTGTGGGTTTTGCATAAGGGTGGCTGGCAGAAGAGGGCTGTGTGGTTAGTGGTGGCTTCTTGACTTTGAAATTCCCCTAAAAGGTCACTTGCAATTTGTTAAAGGCTTTGTGGGGAGTGGATTCAATTAGTGGCTGCATGTCAGGGTGGGGGTTAGGATATGTGTGAGTGTGGGGAGAGATGGCAGAGCAAGCAGGGAGCCAGAGGTAAAGGCTCTTCATTTTCCTAAAGCTTGGGGGCTGTATGGCGGAGTTAGAGGCCTCTTACAGCTTTATGGTCCTCTAAATAGGTCCTGGCAATAAACCCATGGAGAGGCCTGAAGGATCATTTTTAAATGATCTCCACTTGTCCTCACTTTCCATTAACCACTGAAGGAAACAGCAAGAGAAAAATTGGTAGGAAATGCTCGGGGACCAATTTTTTTTTATTTATTTTTGAGGGTTTTGGGTTGTTTTGTGGTTTGGTTTTCTTTCTTTCTGTCTTTTTTAGCTCAGTCTTTGGGCTGGTAAAACTCTCTGCTGAAATAGTAGAGTCTTCCACCCCAGGCAGCAGCTGCTCAGGAGCTGTGCTATCAGAGCCTTGAATTTCCAAAGCTGCTTTTACAGTCCTTGTAATTTTGGCTGAGGAAATAACAATATAAATGATTTCACTGTGGGCAGTGGCTGCCTCTAAGTGTCAGAGGATCTGTTATGTTGCTCAGAGGGCTCGTATGTAGAGGACAGTAAAAAGAATAAAATCCATTGTAAACATGCACTTTACAAGATTTATCAGGTGCTCATAGCTGTGCTTAGGAGCACACATGGCTGCAACAGCACCAATTTGCTTTACTGTTCCCTGCCAGGCCAGGAGTGAGATGTCTGCTTGTAATGGTCCTAAATGCACACCTGGAAACAGGCCTGGCAGTGAAGGTGCCAAAGCAGCTCTTACCCATCAAACAACTGCCTTTGCAAGCTGGAGTTTGTGCATTGAAGTTGGGGTTTTGGGGAGGTTGGAGATAACCTTCAATTAAAGTCAACCAAAGGGTATGGTTTAATGGCCATGGTGGTCTTGGGGTGAAGGTTGGACTCAATGATCTTCTAATTCAGGCTCTTGGCTTAACACAGCTCAAGGTGTACAAGAAATGTGTGGGTATGGCCCTCTGGGGCATGGTTTAATGGCCATGGTGGGGTTGGTGGTTGGACTCAATGATCTTCTAATTCAGGCTCTTGGCTTAACACAGCTCAAGGTGTACAAAACATGTGTGGGCATGGCCCTCTGGGGCATGGTTTAATGCCCACAGTGCTCTTAGATCAAGTCCAAGCATCAACCTGAGAGGTCTTTTCCAGCCAAAACAATTCTATGGTTATTCAGCTTTGTCTTCAACACCTTCCTTTGCTGGCTGAAATCCACTGCTATGCTGAGAGACTTTTGGTGGGACAGAGTTCTTCTGCCTGCAGGTTCCAATCCACAGCTGAGTGAGCAGTGCTCAGTCTGCAGCCACCAACAAGTGCAAAACATCTTGATGAGGAAAAAGAAGCAACCCCTCCCAAACACTGAGTAAAATTAATCAAAGAGAAAAGTCTTCCCCTTGACCTCCACCCCGGGCTTGAATCTCTCCAGCTGGGTGGCAAAGGAAGAGATGTCAGGGGGAGCTGAAAAGCTCTGCTCTCACCAAAAGGGCTTTTCACTGCACAGGCTGCAGAAGCAAATGCTTGCCAAGGGTTAAAGTCCACTCAAGGTGAGGAGTTTTTAAGTGGTCAAAGGTCTAGGAGGAATTTTTCAGGCAGCTGTGATCAGTGGAGATGAATTTCCAGACAACTGCCAGGCTGTGAAGAGCAAATTCCTTTGCTCCTCAGTGCAATGCAGTTGGGAATTAGGGCACCAAATCTCTGCCCTTTAGATCTTTTTCTCTCTTCTGTGGCCGATGTGCAGGACCTGAGTGCTCTGCAGACCAAAGCTTGGCTGCTTATTTTCATAGAATCACAGAACTGGTTTGGTTGGAAGAGATCTTGAAGATCAGAGTTCAACCTTCAGCCATGGCCCAGAGTGCCATGTCCACAGGTTTCTTGACCACCTTGAATTGTTTTCTCTTAAGCCAAGAGCCTGAAGTAGAATCACAGAATCAGGCAGGGTTGGAAGGGACCACAAGGAGCAGCCAGTTCCAACCCCCCTGCCATGCCCAGGGACACCTCACACCAGCTCAGGCTGCCCACAGCCTCATCCAGCCTGGCCTTAAACACCTCCAGGGATGAGGCTTCCACCACCTCCCTGGGCAACCCCTGCCAGGCTCTCACCACCCTCATGGGGAACAGCTTCTTCCTCACCTCCAGTCTGACTCTCCCCATTTCCAGCTTTCCAGTTCCATTTCCCCCAATCCTATCACTCCCTGGCAGCCTAAAAAGTCCCTCCCCAGCTTTCTTGTAGCCCCCTTCAGATACTTCAAGGCCACACTAAGGTCACCTGGGAGCCTTCTCCTCTCCAGCCTGCACAGCCCCAACTGCCTCAGTCTCTCCTCACAGCAGAGCAGCTCCAGCCCTCTGCTCACCCTTGGAGCCCCTCTCTGGACACATTCCAGCACCTCCAGAGCCTATTTGTACCAGGGGCTCCAGAACTGGACACAGTACTCCAGGTGGGGTCTCAGCAGTGTGGAGCAGAGGGGAGGATAGTAGTAGTCAGAGACTGCTAAGCTGCAGTAGGTAACTACCCCAAGGAAGAGCCAGCAGCTTCGTGCTGCACTCAGGGCTTTTTGGGGAGCTCTCTCTGGGCAGGCAGCAGGGTGCAGGCAGGTGTAGCTGGGAGCTCAGCAGCAGCTGATGTGCACCCAGGGAAGGGAAGCTGTGCCCAGCCTGGAGGGTCTCCAGCAGAAGGAAATTATTCTTGAAATAGAAATTCTTATCTCAGCAGTGTGAGGCTGGTGGCAGAGGATGCTTTTTGTGCTGGAATGGGCTGGGATGTGTAATTACCTGAGCTGGTGGAGCTCCATTTCCTAACTCCTGCATTTTTCTGCTGCCTTCAGCCTGTGATGCCACTCACTGTGTCCTAGCTGTACACTTTGTTTTGGCAGTGCCCAGCTGTACTTCCCACAGCTTTTGTTTGCCAATCTTTTGGGCCTTTGTGGCTCTAAGTTCTCTCTCTGTTTGGCTTCCAGTGAGCAGATGTGGGCTTGCTGTGACCTTCACCTTTCTTGCCTGTCCAGCCCTTCCTGGGGGCTTCTTCCCAGGAGCACCCTCTGCTCTTCAGTGCTGTTTCTTGGACATCTCTGCAGCTGCTCTACAGGATCTTGGAATCATAGAATTATTTCTGTTGGAAAATACCTCCTGAGATCATTGAGTCCAACCATTGACTTAACAGCACTATGGCACCAAGTGCCATGGCCACACATTTCTTGAACAGCTCCAGGGATGGGAACTCCATCACTGCCCTGGGCAGCCTGTTCCAATCCCTGACCACTCTTGCAGCAAAAAAAAATGTTCTTAACCTCCCCTGACACAATTTCAGGCCATTTCCTCTCCTATCACCTGAGACCCATGAGCAGAGTCCAACCTCCACCTCACTGCAGCCTCCTTTCAGGGAGTTGTAAAGTTACTGAGCTCTGCCCTCAGCCTCCTCTTCTCCAGACCAAACTCCCCTCAGCTGCTCCTCCCCAGCCCTGTTCTCCAGACCCTTCTCCAGCTTTGTTGCCCTTCTCTGGACACACTCCAGCCCCTCAGTGTCCTCCTTGGAGCGAGGAGCCCAAAGCTGAATCCATTATTCAAGGCGCTGGAGTAGCTTTTGTGTCCTTCAGGGCCATGTATTAGTGACCCAAAATGTTCTTTAAGTGTCTCCAAAATAAACCTAGGCTTTGTCAAGGAGATGCTGGAAATATCTCAGCACCTTTGGGAGCAACTTCCTAAACTTTTGCTCTGGTTGTGTGCAAACATCAGGGATACTTTGGGTGGAAAGGTGACTTGCAGAGCAGAAACCATGAGCATTGAAACCTCCTTTCTCAGGGAAGGTGAAAGATGAGGACAGAGCAGTCAGGGAAGCCAGGAAGCTGCAGGGCTGGCCAAGGTAACAGCTGAGCTGCTAAAGGCCAATGAGACAGCAGTCAGTGGAGCTTTAGGACAACTCTAAGTGATACAAGGGGAAGAGGAGGTGCTGGGCAACTGCTCCTTGGCCATCTGTAAGCCTTTGAAAAGAGCTTGTGCTGGTGAGATGCTTTAGAGGGGTGAGTTTGCTGCAGGAGCATGGTGAAAGCAGCTGCCAAAGGATTAAGGCCAGTTGGAGAGAATGGGAGGTGGAAGGGTGGGAGAAGATGAAGGTAGGAGGAAAATGGGATGTAAAATTCAGGCAAGGCACAGCCAAAGCCAAGGCAAGAGGTGGGGGGGACCTGGCAGGAGCCATGGGGATGACAGAGTGCCAGGGAAATGCTGCCAGCACACCCAAGGTCAGCCCAACCTCCAGGCCAACTGCCAAGTGGATGGCAGCATGCAGGAGGCAGGGTTGTGGCCATGCAGGCTTGGAAGGAGGTGCAGGTGTAGCATGGCAACTCTGTGCAGCCCTTGTCTCCAGGAGCCTGCTCTGGGACATGCTGTGCTGAGCTGGGAAACCTGCACTAGCAAGAGGAAGGTGAAATCCTCTCTCTACAAGCAGACCTGAGGGTGCTGGGCTGTGTGTCCACGCTGAGGATGTGCTGCCAGCTCCTGGGGACAAAATTCATGTGTGTGTGTGTGGGGTATCAACTGTGTGCTGGTGTTTTGACTTCAGGCTCCTTGTGTGACTTTGTGCAAATCCAGGTATCAAACACAGAATCATAGAACCAGTCAGGGCTGGAAGGGACCACAAGGACCATCCAGCTCCAACCCCCTGCCATGCCCAGGGACACCTCACACCAGCTCAGGCTGCCCACAGCCTCACCCAACCTGGCCTTAAACACCTCCAGGAATGAGGCTTCCACCACCTCCCTGGGCAACCCCTGCCAGGCTCTCACCACTCTCATGCTGAACAACTTCTTCCTAACCTCCAGTCTGACTCTCCCCATTTCCAGCTTTGCTCCATGCCCCCCAGTCCTATCACTACCTGACAACCTGAAAAGTCCCTCCCCAGGTTTCTTGCAGCCCCCTTCAGATTCTGCAAGGCCACACTAAGGTCCCCTGGGAGCCTTCTCCTCTCCAGCCTGAACAGCATCTAGCTGTAAGCAACATCCATGCCTTTGTGCTTGCTTCTGTGTCCAAAAAGAACCATTTAGTATCTGCTCACTCCAGTGGCTTCAATCAGAGAAGGTGGCGAGGAAGAGAAATGTGGGTCCTGGACATCTGCTGGGCTTTCCACATGCACCTTCACTAATGAGCTGTACTGAGACCAGCAAAGATCATAGAATCACTGAATGGTTTAGGTTGGAAGGGACCTCAAAACTCATCCAGTTCCAACCCCCCTGTACCATAGATAGGGACACCTGCTGCTAGAACAGGTCACTCAAGGTCTCATCCAACCTGGCCTTGAGCATCCACAGCCTCCCTGGGCAACCTGTTCCAGGTCTTGTGTTTTTGGATCTCCAGCATCATCAAAACTCAGCCCACTCAGTACCCAGCTCCATCCTCTTGTAAGGGAAGCAGCATGAGGTTAAATGCACCTGCCAGGGGCACTGTGTGCTGTGGTCAGTTCCAAGGAGAGGACACAGCCCTGGGGGCCAGGAGGACGCTCACCAAACCCACACACAACTTATGGCTGTGCAGAGTGTTATGCCCAAAGCAGATGGATGGGGATGGGTTTAGCTGCTGCAGGGGGAGGTCTTGTCACTGATGGATGTTTTCCTTGAAGGAAAACTTGTGGACCTGTTTGGGGGGTGTGTGAGGGCTGGGGCAGGTGAAGCTGAGTGTACAAGCATGATAATGTGGTGGTGGTTCTCGTGGCTGTGCTCCTCTCACGAGGCACAACTGATGAGAGGAAAGGCCATCAAGCTCTGCCAGGGGATGTTTAGGTTGGACAGCAGGGAAAAACATCCTTGCTGGAAGAGTTATTAAGGACTGGAAGAGGCTGTCCAGGGAAGTGGTAGAATCACCATCCCTGGATGGATTAAAGCAGTCACACCTAGAGAGATGTTAAGGACAGGGTGTAGTAGTGGCCCTGGTAAAGGTAGAGAATGGTTGGACTTAGGTGTTTAAGCAGCCTGTGGACCTGGTGCTTAGGAACATGGCTTAGTGCTGGGTGGAAGGTTGGCCTGGATGAGCTTGGAGGTCTCTTCAGCCAGATGCTGTCTGTGGCTCTGTGACCTGATGGTCTTGAAGCTCTTTTCCACCAGCAGCGATCCTGTGGCTGCCTCAGCCCAGCTCCTGCACTCTCTGGACGTTTGCTCTCTGGCAAATCGTGGCTGGCACAAGGCAGCCAGAAACTGCAGTGTGGGTCTGGGAGAGCCTGAGTGGAGGATTGCCCCCGGGGGGCAGCAGGGACCCCAGCACCTCCTCGTTACCGCTGACCTTGGTGCGAGTGCTGCCTGCTGATGGATCGGCTGCGGAGCAGGACAAGCCCCTGGGGACCCACTGAATTATCTGTTATTGTCCCACCAGTGCCTCCCCTGACCCCTCCCAGCTCCGAATGCCACAGGCATCAGGGAGGGAATAAATCTCTGTCTGATGCTGAGAGAGAGAGGAGAGAGCTGGAGCAGGAAAAAGGCGAGATGAAAAATGTCCTTTTTATGACTCTCCCAACAAAGCTGAGCACATGATCCACGGCAAACATCCCTGGGAACCGGCAGGGGGAATCAGCAAAAACAGCAGAGCAGCTTCTCTCCCCTGGAAGATGCCCCCAGGGAATTAGGGGAGGGGCTGTGGGTGACCTTTGAAGGCAAACGTCCCAGGAAGAAGGGATGCGCCGGTGAGAGATGCTCCACGCAGAGCACATCCACCGCGGGTGGAGAGCAGAGGCAGAGGAGATCTGCTGGGCTAGAGGGAGCAGCACGGCCAGGGTGTGATTAATAAGGCACTGATAGCAGCCACAGCATTTGTGTGTGTTTCTGGTTGGGATGAGGCAGGAGAAGCTCCTGCTTGTGAGCCTGGGGAGAGCTCCTGACCTTGGTGTCTTTAGCAGGCAGAAGCCTCTTAGCAGTGCAGCCCAGGGGCTGAAGATTTGTCGGCAGGACTCAAGGAGCCCTCTCAGTGCTGCCCACCGACAGCTGCCAGAGCACAAGCAGGTTCCTGTGGCAGTCGCTGAGTTTGAGCCTCGTCACCCCTGTGGTGCAGTTCCCGGGGAGGCAGCAGAGCCCCAGGGCTGCATGCTGGCACCAGCTGCAGTTCCAGCTGTGTGCAGCTGCTGCAGCAGGGCTGGGGGTGCAGCCTGTGAGGGTTGCATTGGAGCTGTGGGTGTTGTCCCAGGGCATCACCACCACGAGCCTCATTTTCTGTCTGTGTCAAGATGAATTTCCTTTTCCTGTGAAGCCAGGCAGGGATGTTTGTGCTGTTTCTGCCAGCTTTAGTGAGCCTCCCTTGCTGCAGGTGTTCTGCAGAGGCATTGGCACAGGCTGCCCAGGGAGGTGGTGGCCTCACCGTCCCTGGAGGTGTTCAAGAAGCCTGTGGATGTGGCACTTTGGCACATGGTTTGATGTCCATGGTGGGGTGGAGTTGAAGGTTGGACTGGATGACCTCAGAGGGCTTTGCCAACTGGAACCCTTCCAGGACCAAGCAGGGTGGCTGCAGCCACTTCCAGTGCCATGAGAAGGGAGCTTTGCTCTCTGGTTTTCTCAGCTGCCTCTTCAGTGCTGTGCCATAGCCTAGGGGATGATGTGCAGGTTCTGTTCCTGTCCAAAACCTTCACTGCACCTGAGGTGCTTCTCAAAGGTGGTTGGATTTGACCTTGCAGGTCTTTTCCAACTGAAACAATCCAATGGTTCTGTGTCTAAAGGTAAGCAGCAGCCCTAGGGCACTGGGCACAGACTGGAACCCAGGAGGTTCCATCTGAATGAGAGGAGAAAATTCTTTGGTGTGAGGGTTCCAGAGGCCTGGAGAAGGTTACCCAGAGAGGCTGTGAGATCTCCTCTGCAGAGATTCCAAGCCCAGCTGGGCATTGTGATCCCGGGCAAGCTGCTGTGGGTGCTTGGATGATCTCCAGAGGTCCCTTCCAACCCCCAACCTGCTGGGATTCTGCGAAGTGCTTGGAAGCATGGAAAAAAGACCTGATGTCACCATTCCTGTCCCCAGAGAAGTGTGTGCCTTAGCTGTGCTGCCCTCCCGACCAGCAGCACTGAACACAGCTCTGCACAGCTTGGCCTGTGACAGCAGAAGCAGCTTAAACTCATTCAGAACCAAACCATTTTTAAATAGAGCAGACCCTGAACCTCGTCAGCAGCTTGAACCCATTCAGAACCAAACCATTTTTAAACAGAGCAGATCCTGAACCTGGTCAGCAGCTTGAACCCATTCAGAACCAAACCATTTTTAAATAGAGCAGATCCTGAACCTGGTCAGCAGCTTGAACCCATTCAGAACCAAACCATTTTTAAACAGAGCAGATCCTGAACCTGGTCAGCAGCTTGAACCCATTCAGAACCAAACCATTTTTAAACAGAGCAGATCCTGAACCTGGTCAGCAGCTTGAACCCATCCAGAACTAAAACATTTTTAAACAGAACAGATCTTGAACCTGGTCAGCAGCTTGAACCCATTCAGAACCAAACCATTTTTAAACAGAACAGATCTTGAACCTGGTCAGCAGCTTGAACCCATTCAGAATCAAACCATTTTTAAACAGAACAGATCTTGAACCTGGTCAGCAGCTTGAACCCATTCAGAACCAAACCATTTTTAAACAGGGCAGATCTTGACCCTGGTCAGCTGTGAGCAGGGACAGGCTTGGGCTGGGCAGAGCTCAGCAGAGCTGGTGCCTGTTCACTTGGCAGTCATGGCCAAGTGTGTTAAATTCCCACTCTTACTGCAATGGCTGTAACAACTCCTCGGTGATCCCAGTAATTTGATTTTGTCTGTAACGTGCTTTTAAAGTGAAGGGATAAATCCAATCAGCCCGGGGAAGAGGTGGCTGTTAAGGAGCAGGCAAGTTGCACCACGACAACTTTAAATCAAGAGCCCTAAACTTCTGCCGGGGTGGGGTCTGCAGCTTTCCCTTGAAGCTCAGGCAGCTTGCCTGGATTTCTCCGAGGCAGCCACTTAACCCCCATTTAGGAAGAGATAAAGCCAAATGGATGTTTGTTTGGTTTGTTTTTTTCTTTTGGCCTGCACCAAGGGGCTACTTTTGCCCCCTAAAAGCCCTTTTGCCTGCAATTTGCAGAGCAGCCCTGTCACATCCAGGAGGGCTGGTCCTGATAAAGATAAAGCTTTATAGCTGGGGCATTTGCAGCTAACAGCAAGCTAATGCTACATTTTCATTTGGATGCAATTAATGTTAATGTCTGCTACGAAAATTGTCATTAAATACCATTTTAAAATCCATTCAATTTGCATATGCAAAGGCCATTTACTATCATGTGAAATACAGGCTGCTGTTCATCATGTCTTTGCTCTGGAATTTGTGGCTGGTGGTTGTGTGGATTTTTTTCTGGTAGTGATTATTATCCAGCTCTTAAAATGAAATCTAATGTCTGGGCCAGACCTGCACACAGCAAGAGAATCCTCTGTGCTGCTGCAGCACTGGGGCTGAGAGGTGAGGGAGATGGAGATGTGAAGATAGAGCAGGATGAGGCCCTCCCAGCTTTGGGTAACTCCCAAACTGTATGAAATCAGCCAGACTAGACTCAGCTGGCTGGAAGTTAAGGACTGGAGCTCTGTTTACAGCTTAGCACAGTTTACAAACAGATCTATATACAATAGACAGGAATAGTTACAGCAATACACAAGTTAAAGGTGATCACAGAGTGGTAAGGTTGGAAGGGACCTCAAAGATCATCCAGTTCCAACCCCCTGCCATAGGCAAGGACACCTCCCACTAGTAATGCAGAAGCACAATCCCCCTCCCAGCAATGAGAGTCCCCAGGAGGGGCTCCCAACCACCCTCCCACCTTCTTCCCACCCCTCTGCCTTACTCCAGGGTCTGTCTTACATGCAAGGTGGGTTGGGAGGACGGACAAGGTGGGTTGGGTGAGCAGAGTGGCGGGTTGGGTTACTCAGAGAGGCCAAGACCAGCAGCCAGAGAGACAGAGACTGTCTCTCTGTTATCCACTTTTGTGTCCTTGTTCTTACACCGTGCAGCAGCCATCACCACTGTGTGCTTTTCACAGCCCAGCATCTCATCTTTTTCATTCAGATATTCCAGTTAGCCTCAGACCAGCACACCGAGGAGGGCCCCAAGCCTCTCCCCCTTACCGTGACGTGATGCCATGAGTGAAGTCTGGGGGCAGGTTGGGTGGTCTCCTCTGGAGGTGCTCCTGGTCCTTGCAGCGGATGCCCCTGGCCCCGCGGTAGCGGCTGAGCTGCGTGGCCGTGGCGCAGCCTGCCCTCAGGGCTCCGTGGGTCATGGCCGTGCAGTCCCGCGGCAAAGCGCTCCTGGGCTTGGCTGTGTCCCAGCTGCCTATTGCTGGGAGGGGAGAGCAGAGGCCCAGCTCAGGCAGGTGGCAGCTGCTCTGTGGGAAGGCAGCCTGAGCTCTGTGCCACCCTGCACGAGGAGCTGGTGCAGGTTTTGGTGTGGCCTCGCTGTGGGGTGAGCTTGGAGCCTGATCCTCTTGCCACTGATTTCCCTCCTTGGCACCTGATCCCATTGCCACTGATTCCCTGCCTTGGTGCCTGATCCCATTGCCACTGATTCCCTGCCTTGGTGCCTGATCCTATTGCCACTGATCTGGGGACATCTCCCCTCTGGTTCAGAGCTCTCCTCACCCTCTGCCCTGGCTGGCTCAGCAGGGCTGATTCCCAGGGGAATTGGCCCTGGGAGCACAAAGTAGGAGCTCTAATGGAGCTCTAAATGTGACCATGTGGATCACCCTTTGCAGGTGCCTTTGTCCTCTCTGCTTGGGCTCTCTGTGATCCCAGAGAGGTTTCCAGCATGACATAGAACCTTAACTGTCACCAAGCAAGCTGGAAGTGGGGAAAAGTGGAGTTCTTCAGCTCCAGTTGGATGAGAGGGATTGAAGAGCTCTGGGAAGGAGAGGAGAGATCCTGTCAGTGTCAGGACTCGCAGTGCTGGGTTTTGGTGTCCTACCTTCAGGGACTCCTCCATCTGTCCTCTGGATGTACAGCCCATATGAAAAATCCAAGCCTGGCAGGGGGTAGCAGTTTCTCTGGGGCTTCCCCAGCTCTGGCTGCAAAAAAAAAAGAATTGAAAGGAGAAGCATAAAGACCTTTCCTGCTGAGCTAAAGCCCCTGACAGTAACAATCTGCAGCAGAAGATGGCCACAGGTACCAGGAGCTGCTCTGGCTGCACTTGGCAGGGCTTTGAGTCCACTGTCTGGACACAAGCAACAGAAGTCCAAGCCACGAAGCTTCGCCAGAGCTGAAGGCTGAGGGATGCTGAATTTCAGCCAGGTTCACACCTGGGTTATGAAGTGGTCTGGTCTTGCTGGGAAGGGGATCCTGACCCAATACAAATGGACTTAAAGTCTTTTTGCTTGGTTAGCTCCTCCACTGCCTGGCATGCTCAGCTCTGGTGCCTGCTGGGGAGGCTACAGCTGGTGTGAACCCTGAGTTATTTCATTTCCAAGCTGTGCATCCTCCTAGAAAACTGATCTGAACTTCTTCAAACAGTCCCACAGCCACTCCTGCCTGGGAATAATCCAGAAGCAAGGCATGGTGAAGGAGGAGGAGAAGAGGGAGCAGAGCCAGGGGGTTATAGCACAGAAAAGAACCTGAGCTCAATAAACTCCTGTTTAGTTTTAAAATGAACTGCTCCCCAGCCTGTAAGTGTCCCAGCCTGCTGGGATTCACTGACCTCCCCTCACCCCTTTGTCTCTACCCTCCCATCTCCATGGTGAAGTCACTGCAGGATGTGTGTCCTGAAACCTTATTGCTGCCTGAGAGGGAGGTGGTGGAGGAGGGAAGGAGTGAGAGCCTGGCAGCCTGGGGCTGTGCAGTCCTGCCAGGGGAAGCTGGAGCAGGGTCAGGACACAGTTTGGTCAGGCATTGGCACAGGCTGCCCAGGGAGGTGGTGGAGTCCCCATCCCTGGAGCTGCTCAAGAAACCTGTGAGGTGGTTTAGTGGCCATGGTGGTGCTGGGTTGGTGGTTGAAGCTTCTCCCCTTGCCTGAGTACTTGTGCTGCAGAGCAGAGGGCACATTCCCATGACTCCCAGGAGCCCAAGTTCACCAGGAAATGAACTTTTTGGGCTTCCTGAGATCCTTTGATAGACTCAAGCCCCACCAGGCTCCTTTTTCAGTGGTGAGCTCCAGATCCTTTGCTGCAAGCAGACCTATTTGAAAGCAGCCAGTTGATTTCCCTGGCACAACCTGGGTGTAATGTAGCTGCATCCTCCTCCTGTGAACTTCTGCAAGGGACTGCTTCCTATAGATGTGTCCAGCACTGATCTGGAGGATGCCTTTTAGTGCCACCCCAACTGCAGCTCCTAGAAACTGGTGCCAGGGGTGATGAAGTGGCTTTGGCTGCTGATCTGCTGCTCCTGCATTTACAGGCTTGTGAACATTAGCTCTTTTTTTTTTTTTTCAGGTTGGTTGTCACTGAGATACAAAGGAGATGGTGAAGGGCTCTTCAGATGCATCAGAAAAGGCTTTTCTCCAGGGATCATGTCCTGATATTCGATCTCCTGAGGTCAGAGATCTGCTGTGACAGTAAAGGTGATAGTGATAGGACTGGGGGGGATGGAGCAAAGCTGGAAATGGGGAGAATCAGACTGGAGGTTAGGAGGAAGTTGTTCAACATGAGGGTGGTGAGAGCCTGGCATGGGTTGCCCAGGGAGGTGGTGGAAGCCTCATCTCTGGAGGTGTCTAAGGCCAGGTTGGATGAGGCTGTGGGCAGCCTGATCTAGTGTGAGGTGTCCCTGGGCATGGCAGGGGGGTTGGGACTGGCTGCTCCTTGTGGTCCCTTCCAGCCCTGCCTGATTCTGTGGTTCTAGGGTGGCAGGAAACTGCTGAGAGACTGCACAGAAAGGAGAGGGGTTTGTAACCTGTGGCAAAGTTGTTTCCAGACCTTTGAATGCAGAACTTCTCTAAAATGGGGGGGAAAAAAAATAAAAATAGAGAACTAAAAATGCCAGGAGCTAAAGATTCCCTTTTGTGGAGCAGCTGAAGTTAGCACAGTTGGATGTTTACTCTATCACCAAAGGAGTGCAGGCTGTTTGCTTTTCTGATCAGGTGGCATTTTACAGTCACTTTGCACTGAATAAATAAAGCTGAAGGTGTTGGATAATTAATTAAGGGGGAAAAAAAAATACTAAATGAAAAGATCTGGTCCAATATGTTAAACACAGAGAGAACTTGTGCCTGAAGCACATCAGCAGACTCTGAGGGCTCTGGGCCAGCATCTTTCACCCACAAAAGCAGAGGAGGAGGTAGCAGGAGTGACTCTTGCTCGTTGCAATCTGAGTTGCAGCCTTTTTCACTCATCAATTAGCAAAATGCAGTTGCAGCCTGGTGGGCTGGGCTGGTTTGCCTGTCCTGGGGTGCTGCAGGTGTGTGGAGTTGGAAAGGGCTTGGTGCAGAAGGCCTTTTTGTTTTCCCTTCCCCAGCTCCAGCACCATCCCCTACCTTCAGCTTCAGCCTGTCACAAAGCTGCTTGGCTGGAATACAGATCTCTCTGACAGCTGTGCCCATCAGCAGACAACTTCATTAAACCTCATTAAGATGTCATTTCTCTGCCTTATTTCCCACCTCTTGGCTCTAATTAAAACTGTCTCTCCCTGCATCCCAGGCGGTCCTCATTTTCTCTGGGTACCTTCTGCAAGGTTTTTCCTCCCTTTACAACCTGAGTGAGGAAAACCCAGCATCTGAAAGGCTGCTTAGGCAGCCCCTTTGGACAAGGCAAGCCCAGACTCTTTCCTGAAGTGTTCCCAGAGCATCCTGCAGAGAGCTTCACCTCCTGCCAGGGCTACCAGCGGCGCCTGCCGAGGTTTTGTCTGCGCTCTCCAAGTGTCTTTAAGGGCTCAACTGATGCATCCTGCCCTCTTGGGAATGATTTTCAGGATTGAACTTGGATGCCTCTGGATTAGGTATGGAGGGGACCATGCTCAGGCTGGCTGCAGGTCAGAGGTTGGGCTGTTTGGTCAGTGGGAATACCTTGGTTGGCTGCAGAGTGAGAGGAGTTTCATTGATACAAAGAACAGGTTGGGCTGAAAAGGATCTTGGAGATCACAGAATGGTGAGGTTGGAAGAGACCTCAAAGATCACTGAGTTGGAATCATAGAATGGTTTAGGTTGGAAGGGACCTCAAAGATCATTGAGTTGGAATCATAGAATGGTTTAGGTTGGAAGGGACCTCAGAGATCACTGAGTTGGAATCATAGAATGGTTTAGGTTGGAAGGGACCTCAAAGATCACTGAGTTCCACCCCCTCTGCCATAGGCAGGGACACCTCCCACTAGCCCAGGATGCCTGAGGCTGCTTTGAGCTCCCTGATCTTTGCCAGGTAACTTTGATTTGTTGGAGCCTTGGATTTGTGCTTGGGTGCTAATGGTGTTTGCTGTGGAGGAAGAGGAAGGCTCAGGAATGGATCTGTGGGAGGTAGGCTTGTTGCAGAGGTGTGAGGAGGTACAAAAGCTTTAAGGGTCCATGGTTTGTTGCAAGACTTTGGTATTTGTGGCCCTTTGACACACCTTGCATTGGTTTCCCAAGGCTGTCTGTGCTGTCAAAGCTTCCCAGGAGGAGCCTGGGCTGAGCAGCACAGCAAGAGGTCAGCACCTGGAGTTCCAATCCTTGCACCTGAGGCTGGGAGCCCTTCACTCCCCTCAGAGGAGGCTGGAGTGAGGTGGGGATTGGTCTCTTCTTCCAAGTAACAGGTGAGGAAATGGCCTCAAGTTGCACCAGGTGAGGTTTAAGTAGGAAAAAATTCCTTGCTGCAGGAGTGGTCAAGGATTGGCACAGGCTGCCCAGGGAGGTGGTGCAGTCCCCATCCCTGGAGGTGTTCAAGAGGCCTGTGTCCATGGCACTTGGGGATGTGACTCAGTGAGCCTGGTGGTGCTGGCTTGGTGCTTGGACTTGCTAATCTCAGAGCTCCTTTTCAACCTCAATGATTCTCCACAACCATAGAAATCACAGAACCGGCGGGCGAGGGGGAGGCTCCGGCGGGCGAGGGGGAGGCTCCGGTTAGCAAAGAGCTCTGCAAACTGCCGGGCAAGCTCCCGAATCCTCTCCATCCCCTCCCCGGCAGCTCTGCCCCGCCGCCGCCAGCCGCAGTGCCCATCCTGCCGTGCCCTGCTTCCTTCCCTGCCTCCTGTTCCCCTTCTGCCGGCACCCCCTGGCACAGCAGAGCCTCCCCTGGCACAGCAAAGCCTCCCCTCACGCTGCCATTGCTATTATTATCGCAGATTTACTGCCCTTGCAGAGTGAAGTGATTGCAGGGACAGGGCCCAGCATCTTTCCCTCCTTCCCCCCGCGACAGCTTGAATCGAGCCCTTCATTTGCATTTACATGATCTTGCTGTGCAGCTTATGAGATCGGGAGATTTATTTGCTACTTAGCTTGATGTTTGATTACACTCTAAGAAGGCAGTGAGCTACAAAGTGCAGGGATACATCAGAACTGAGCTGCTGAAAGCCTCTGGGGGACAGTAACTCAACATCAGGTTTAGGTAGATGAGAAAGGGAATGTTCAGTGTTTTGAGCAAGGCAAATTTGATGAGGATTTGGTTGTTGGCTCTTTTTGGTTTTTTTCTTTTCTTCCACCTTTAAAAAAAGGAAAAAAAAAAAACAAACCCAAACCAAAAATGAACAAACAAAAACCAAACACAAAACAAAAAGCCAAAGCCAAAACAAAAAAAAACAAGCTAGAAATGAGTAGGTTCAGGCTGGAGGTGAGGAAGAAGCTCTCAAGCATGAGGGTGGTGAGAGCCTGGCAGGGGTTGCCCAGGGAGGTGGTGGAAACCTCATCCCTGGAGGTGTTTAAGGCCAGGCTGGATGAGGCTGTGGGCAGCCTGAGCTGGTGTGAGGTGTCCCTGGGCATGGCAGGGGGTTGGCACTGGATGGTCCTTGTGGTCCCTTCCAACCCTGCCTGATTCTCTGAAGTGTTCCACACCATGTAGATGTGGTGCTTAGGGCTGTGCTTTAGTGGTGGATGTGGCAGTGCAGGTGTAGTGGTTGGAGTCACTCTTGCAGGACTTTTGCAGCCTCAATGACTCTAAAGCTTGGTGACTTTTCCCCCCAGAAGCTACCTTTTTCCTAGCAGCAGCAGCAAAGGACTGCAAGGATGAGTGGGACACAGGTTTGGCCCTTACTGCTTTAGATACTGCAGGTAGATGAGGCAGATAGATGGAATCATGGAATTGTTTTGGTTGGAAGGGACCTTCAGGANTGCAGCAATGAAAATTTTCCTCATCTCCAACCTAACCCTCCCCTGGCACAATTTCAGGACATTCCCTCTCCTATCACTTGATAGCAGGGAGCAGAGCCCAACCCCACCTCACTGCAGCCTCCTCTCAAGGGGCTGCAGAGAGCAATGAGCTCTGCCTTCAGCCTCCTCTTCTCCAAACTAACCCCTCCCAGCTCCCTCAGCTGCTCCTCCCCAGCCCTCTTCTCCAGACCCTTCCCCATCTTTGCTGCCCTCCTCTGGACCTGTTCCTTCTCACAGTGAGTGCCCCAAACCAGAACCAAACATCCAAGATTTGGCCTCACCAATGCCACAATTCCAGCCCAGGGCTCTACCTACCCAAGCCCAGGCAGCAGCTTGCCCCTTCCCCAGCATTTCTGCTCACAGCTTGGGCCATAAGGACAAGAACCAAAGGCCAGGCACGGAGGTCCCTGACGTAGACCCCCCCCTCCCTAAGGCAAGCCACTTGCTGCCTGGCACAGCAGCTTCATGTGGGAGCTGTTTGTACTCAGCTTTTAGTCTTGGAAATTGCCACCAGATCTGCTATTACAATTAATCATTAAAGACTTAAGCAAGATTCTCTACCCCATTACATAAAAGACTCCAGCAATGATCTTTATCCAACTTGTAAAAACGAGCAGACTTGATGCAACTTGAATAATACTTTTCCCCCCCTCCTCTCTCCTTCCTCCTCTTTGCTCTCATCTGCACAAAATCAGGGATGCAAGTCAGACCTGCAGGCTGAAGTGAGCCCTGCCAGCCCCTGCCTCTAATTACCAAAACAGAAGAAAAGAACAGCGTTTGCTAATGAATGACAAGCCACTAGGTGGAAATCTAATTTGGTCTAATTAAGCAGCCTTTGTGAGGATTTGTCTTTAGATGAAAAGAGGGAGCCAAAGAGATCTAAATGCAAATGAACTCCCTCGTTTGGGCTTTAAAGGGGCAGGCAGAGAGGAAAGGCTTTGCCTGCACAAGGCTCCCGTTCCTCTTCGTGGCTGTGTTCACTCTGCAGCTCTATGGCTTTGAAACATCCTCCTTGCACCCCAGGTTCTGGGACTCTGAGTGTGAATCAATCAGTACTTGGTGGTCTTGGGGTGAAGGTTGGGCCTGGTGATCTTAGAGGTATCTCCCATGGTTCTGGGATTCTTGAGTCAGCAGATAATGCTCTGTTGGGAGGGGAGTTTGAGCAGCTCTGGAGATTGCCTTGCTCAGCACTGGTGAGGCCACTCATGGAATCATAGGATCAAGCAGGTTGGAAGAGAGCTCCAAGCTCACCCAGCCCTCTCCAATCAACCAGCCCATGGCACTAAGTGCCCCATCCAGGCTTGTCTTGAACACCTCCAGGGATGGGCACTCCACCACCCCCCTGGGCAGCCCATTCCAATGCCAATCACTCCTTGGATACTGGGTTCAGTTTTGGGCTCCTCACTCTAAGGAGGGCATTGAGGTGCTGGAGTGTGTCTAGAAAAGGGCAATGAGGTTGGCTAAGGTCTGGAGAACAGGGCTGGGGAGGAGCAGCTGAGGGAGCTGGGGGGATTTAGTGTGGAGAAGGGGAGACTGGGGGCAGAGCTCATTGAGAGAAGGCTGCAGTGGGGTGGGGGTTGGGCTCTGCTCCCTAGGATCAGGTGGTAGAAGGAGAGGAAATACCTCAAAATGTCCCAGGGGAGGGTTAGGTTGGACAGGAGGAAAAATTCCTTTGCTGCAAGAGTGGTCAGGGATTGGCACAGGCTGCCCAGGGAGGTGGTGGAGTGCCCATCCCTGGAGGTGTTCAAGAAACCTGTGGCCATGGCACCTGGGGACAGGGTTTGGTGGCCATGGTGGTGCTGGGTTGAGGGTTGGAGTGGCACTTGGGGACAGGGTTTGGTGGCCAAGGTGGTGCTGGGTTGAGGGTTGGGGTGGATGATCTTGGAGATCTTTCCCAACCCAAACAATTCTATGATTCTCTTCTCCACATCAGGGCTGATTCTTTCTGCTATTTGAACAGGAGTTTTGGTCAGAAGGAATAAAGAAAGGATTTTCTTTGCTAGGGAGTCAGATCCTGAGCCTGCTGCTGTTGATGTGTGGCACCAGATAACTCTTGGGTCTTTGGGGGCACCTGCTGGACCCTGAGCTCCTCCTCAGCGCCTCGGTGTCAGGGTGAATTACTTCAGCACTGATAAATCACCAGCACCTTGCCCACTTGTGCTGTTTCTGCTGACTCTGCTGCTGGTCTCAGTGCTGGGAGCAGGCAGCCCAGGCACAGCCCCAAAGGCTGAGCCTCACTGAGGTGTTTGACTCTAATTGAGGCAGAAATATTGGAATCTTCTCCTGCTCTAGGAAATCTGCTCCTGACTCGAAGGTGAATTTGTGCCCCTGTCAGGTTTGGTGCCAGCACTGCAGGTGTGGGCAGCCTCTCTGTGTTTCTGTCCTGGGTGCCACTGCTCCTGGAGTTCACAGCAGTCTCTTGCCTGCTTGCAAGCCCTGCAGAAGCAGCCTGGGCTGTGGTCGTGGGACAGAGCTGCTGGCAGCAGGGATGGGTTTGTTGGGCTGCATGGAGGTGGTGGGGGTGGTTTGTAGCTGCTGCCAGGCTGAGGTCTTGCCTGCACCTGGTCTCTCTTCAGCCCCTAAAAGGTAGAGTGAGCATGGAAGAGATTTGAAGACAAGCAGGGATGGTGGTGGAAGGGGTTGGTACAGGAAGGGGTGGCCCTGGAGCAGCTGAATGGAGACAGACATCTCCCAGTCCTCACTCCAACACCAGGGAGAAAGTAGAAGTGAGCAGAGATGGACCAGGGTGGGACAATTCTGTCTCTGATGCAGTAGCAGTGCTGGCAGCTCTGGGGAGAACAGCAGGGACACCTTGGCAAAAGGAGGGAGCACCTTGGCATTTGGCTCCCCAGAGAGATGTGAGCCCCCCAGAGGGGAGCTGGTGAGGGTCTGGTGGAGTTGCCATTTCCCAGAGAGCCACAGCCCTGGGGCCACTCTGGACCCAAATTCTGCCAGGAAATGCTTTGGCTCAGTGTCTGTTGGCTTTGGAGGGAGTGTGGAGCTTTATTTGGGAGCAGGATGTGGCACAGGGCTAGGGCACAAGGTCTGTGAGGAGCAGCTGAGGGAGCTGGGGGGGGTTCAGCGTGGAGAAAAGGAGGCTGGGGGAGACCACCTGGCTCTCTGCAGCCACCTGAAAGGATGCCAGGGCCAGGTAGGTGTTGGTCTCTTCTGTCAAGGATCAGGGCAGGAGGAAAGGGCCTCAAGTTGTGCCAGGGGAGGCTCAGGTTGGATGTTTAGGAGCAATTTCTTCCCATGGACACTTGTGAAGCCCTGGCCCAGGCTGCCCAGGGCAGTGGTGGAGCTCCCATGCCTGGAGGGGTTTCAAAGCTGTGGAAATGTGGTGCTGAGGGATGTGGTTTGGTGGTGCTGGGGCAGCAGCTGGGGTGGCTCCATGGCTGGGTGAGATGAGAACTTTAACTGCTGAAGAAATGGGGCAGTGTTTTCAGCAAGAGACTTCTTGTCCCTTCCCAGCAATTATGACCTTTTCTGTGCTCAGCCTTAGTCAGATCTGTTCTATAAACCTTCCCATCTGCTGCTCCAAGCACAATCCCCTGCTGTGCTCTCAGGGCCAGATGCTGTCCCAGATTATGTTCAGCACAGCTCCACTTAGTGAAGCTGCTCCTTACACCCTGCAACTTCCTCCTGCTTCCTTCAGCTCCAGCCAGGGAGTTTTAATCTCCTCCTCCCAACTCTTCCTGGGCTCTGTAGACCTTACCAAGCTAAATGCTGCCAGAACAGCCTCCACAGAAGCCCCAATGACACTAAAAGAGTTGACTGCAAGTGAGGATTTTTGAGCCTTTTTGGCCACACTGCCCACAGCAAAGTGGTCTCCAGGGGCACAGACCTCTGACTCTTAGGACCAAATCCCATCCCTGGCTGAAAGGAGACCCTGAGAGCTGCCACTTCACAGGAGAGCTTCCCTGAGCTCACTCTACTTGTGGTAGCCCAGGAGAAAATATTCAGATATTTGAGACTAATGCGAAGTTTCTCCAACTGAGGCAAACCCTTGGCTCAGAAACCAGAAAAGAAGGCTCCAGGGAGACCTTGGAGCAGCCTTCCAGTACCTGAAAGGGCCTAGGAGAAGGCTGGGAAGGGATTGTTGATTGGTGACAGGACAAGAGGCAATGGATTGAAGCTGGAGAAGGGGAGAGTGAGGCTGGGGATGAGGAAGAAATTCTCTCCCCTGGGTTGAAGCTGGAGAAGGGCAGAGTGAGGCTGGGGATGAGGAAGAAATTCTCTCCCCTGGGTTGAAGCTGGAGGAGGGCAGAGTGAGGCTGGAGATGAGGAAGAAGTTCTCTCCACTGAGGGTGGGGAGACTCTGGAACAAGTTACCCAGAGAGGTTGTGGCTGCCCCATCCCTGGAGGTGTTCAGGGCCAGGCTGGATGAGGCTTTGAGCATCTGTGCTGGTGGGAGGTGTCCCTGCCCATGGCAGGGGAGCTGGAATTGGATGATTTTTAAGGTTCCTTCCAACCCATTCTATGGTTCTGTGAATCTCTCAGCTTCCACTGAAGGAGAAACTCTGTGATCACAGACAGAGGAACCTCCCAACTTCAGTCACCTCCTCCTGTACAGAATAATTTCCATTTGCATTAGAGGACAGAGGAAGTTGTGGGTTTTTTTGCTGTTAAAAAAGGATGCTGTTGCTTTAATGTAATAAACCCTCAGCAGGACAGAATGTCTTTACTAGACTATCCCTCACTATTCCCACAAGAAATCAAATATAATCCTATTTAAGAAGCTTTAAATAATTTTGAGCTTTCATATTGACTTATTAAAATGCAGCTTAAAAAACGCCTCCCTTGCAATCCCTTTACAAGGGTCAGGGATATAAAACTTGAAGAAATATGATTAGTAGATCAGTTGGAAAGATGTGTGCTGCAGCTTCCAATTTTATTGCTTCTGAAAATGCCCTTTCAGAAGAAAAGCTGAGGTTGTAAAAAGTGGCATCACCTCCCTCCTGGCCAGGAGGGGCAATGCCATCCTGGGGGACATTAGCAGGGTTGTGGTTAGTAGGTGCAGAGAGGTTCTCCTGCCCCTCTGCTTTGCCCTGCTGAGGCCACATCTGGAGTCCTGCGTCCAGTTCTGGGTCCCCCAGTTCGAGAGAGACACAAAACTGCTGGGAAGAGTCCAGCACAGAGCCACAGAGATGCTGAAGGGAATGGAACAGCTCTGGTAGGAGAGGAGCCTGAGAGAGCTGAGGCTGTGCTGCTGGGAGAGGAGCCTGAGAGGTGACCTCAGCCATGGTTATGAAGATGTACAGGTGTGTCAGGAGGCTGGAGCCAGGTCTGCTGGGTGATGCCCAGTGCCAGGCCAAGGGGCACTGGGTGGAAGCTGAGGCAGAAGAAGTTCCATTTGAGCATAAGGACTTGAACTCTCTGCAGGGTGACCTGCATCTTACCCAAGCAACACCTCAACCTCCACCAGTATCCCCTGACAGGTTCAGACAGAAGTCTCCTTCCAACAGATGTCCATCCACTTGCCCATAGAATGGTTTGGGTTGGAAGGGACCTTAAGGACCATCCAGTTCCAACCCCCTGCCCTAGGCAGGGACACCTCCCACCAGCACAGGTTGCTCAAAGCCTCATCCAAACTGTCTCTGAACACCTCCAGGGAGGGGACATCCACAGCCTCTCTGGCCAACCTGTCCCAGCATCTCCCCACCCTCACTGCAAAGAATTTCTTCCTCATCTCCAGGCTCAAACTCCCTTCCTCCAGCTTCAATCCATTGCCTCTTGTCCTGTTGCCACAAGCCCTTGTCCAAAGTCCCTCCCCAGCTCTCCTGTATCCCCATTCAGGTGCTGGTAGGCTGCTCTAAGGTCTCCCTGGAGCCTTCTCTCCTCCAGGCTGAACAGCCCCAACTCTCCCAGCCTGTCCCAGTTCAGCCCTGTCTACTCAGGAAGGTTTGGGCCTGTAACCAAGAGCATTTTGGGGACTCATTGTTAGAAAAAATTAGCTGGAAGGTGCTATGCTAAGCAGAGAAAATGGAGTCAGTTACAGGTTGGCCTGAGCTTCCTCTCAGCAGCTCTCCTGGGATCAGCAGGGTTGGATGGATGTAAATGATGAGCCAATTTGACCCCCTGCTCTTGAAGTAGATGAAATACAACCAAGCCCCAAATTGTGCTGTCAGTTAGACAGAACTCCCATTAAACACTGAGGGGTTTGGTGCTAATGCAGGGATCTGCCCAGATCATTTGCTCTGTCCTACAGCAAAATGTATTCACCAGGCTGAAATTTCCCACTGCAACAAAAAAAAAAAAAGAAACCCAGGCAGGGAAAAAAAAAATCAGACCCTGCCCATTGCACTTACAGCCACTTACTGTGAGATCCTAATGTGTCAGCCTTGCTCTGGGAAATGAGGCAACTAATAACTTTACTCCTGCCTAAGGCTGGACTTTGGTCAAGGCTGTCAAGGCTCCTATGATTTTCATCTGTTTGGGAAAAATTATCCATGGTTTTGACATGCTGAGACTCATCTGTGTGTGGGAGCAAGCAGGGAGCTGGAGAGGCTCAACTTCCCCGAGAGCTGCAGAGCTCAAGAGCAGCACCAAAGGGTCCTGAGCCCACTTCTGCCTCTGTGTCTTCAGCTCTCAAAGAAGATGGTGGCAGCTGAGTGTGACTGACTGCTGGCAGGATCCTGCCCTCAGTGTTCTCCCGTGGCAGGAAAAGCAGCAGAGACCTCAAAGGTAGGATCAGCAAGCACTGGAGAGAGCCTCTGGCCCCCAAGGAGTTGTCCTGAGCTTTCTCCCTGCCCTGACTTCCTGATTTTTCTACATTTATGCCAATAATGGTGCAACTGGGCTGAAACAGCACTGGAGAGCTGCTGACAGTGGTGAAAAGCTCTCCTTGCCCATGGGTGGCTCCTGTTAATGGTGCTGAAATGCTGGCAGAAGTTATCTGGCTTACAGATGAATGCTCATTATCTTTGAAAGTTAGATAGAGCTGCCTCTCACATTCCCCCAATCCTACCTCTGGCTCCCTCACTGCTTTCCCCACCAAATGCTCTCCCTCCACTTTCAGCTCTGCTTTGTTCTGAGCTTTTTCTCCCTGGTCCTACATTTGCTGGAAAGGGTAGGAGGTAAGGGGTCAGATGTTGCTCTTCCTTCACCTGATAATAGAGAGAATGAGAGGAAATGGCCTGAAATTGTGCCAGGAGAGGGTTAGGTTGGAGATGAGGAAAAAAAATATTAACTGCAAGGGATTGGCACAGGCTGCCCAGGGAAGTGGTGGAGTCCCCAGTCCTGGAGGTGTTCAAGAACCCTGTGGTCATGGCACTTGGGGATGTGATTTAGTGGCCAAGGTGATGTTTGGCTGAAGGTTGGATTCAATTTTGGAGGTCTTTTCCAACCAAAAGAACTCAGAGACTCTTTCCAGAAAGCCTGCACTCTTGAGAGGTCTCTGAACTACCTGCTTGGCAGTACTGGGACAGGGCACAGAGCCTGGCAGTGTTGCCAGAGCACAGAGCCTTGCCAGGCTCCAGATTTGATGGCACAGACAAGCAGCCCAGTTGCTTTCAAAGGGGCTACCTCATGAAGCAACCAAGAGCTGGCTCCAGTTCTGGGCCCCTCCATTCAAGAGAGATGTTGAGGTGCTGGAAGGTGCCCAGAGAAGGGCAGCAAGGCTGGGGAGGGGCCTGGNGGCTGCATGAGGCACTGAGTGCCAGGGGTTAGTGAATTAGAAGGGTTAGATGCTAGCTTGGCCTGGATGCTCTCAGAGGTCTTTTCCAACCTGCTTCATTCTGTGATTCTGTGTTCTGAGCGTGAACTCCAACCCAGGCGGCACCCAGCAACAAGAGAGGACACAGCCTCCTGTTGTGCCAGGGGAGATCTAGGCTGGGTGTTAGAAGGAAGTTCTTGCAGAGAGAGTGATTGGCATTGGAATGGGCTGCCCAGGGAGGTGGTGGAGTGCCCACCCCTGGAGGTGTCCAAGCCAAGCCTGGATGGGGCACTTAGTGCCGTGGTCTGGGTGATTGGCTGGGGCTGGGTGCTAGGTTGGGCTGGGGGAGCTTGGAGCTCTCTTCCAACCTGGCTGAGTCTGTGATTCGAAGAAGCCACTCTGCAATTGCATTATATTTAGTAACTCAGATGCTGGAGGTGCTTAACCATCCTCTATTCCCTTCCTGCTCAGCCATTACAAAAGGCCCCTGCTCTGCTGGAGTCCTGACCCATATTCCCCCTGCCGCAGTCCGAATCCGCTCGCTTGAAAGGTGAAGAGGGACGAGGAGGGTAGGAAATGACTTGGAGAACAAAAATAATAAACCCCTGTCTCATCACATCCTCCCAAGCCTCCTTCAGCTGCTGTGGTATTTTCCTTCATTATGCTGCTGCCTCAGCCTGTAAAACCTCTCTAATTTCCTACATCACAGCTATTTATTTAACTGCTAACTTGCATTATGAAGTGATAATCCGCAAGCGCAGGAGATAATTTATGAAGCATTTAAATTAAGAGCAGCAGCTAATTGGGAGCATGTGTCTTGTAAGCCTTGCTAACACCAGAAAACTACAAATTAAGAGGAGGGGGTGGAAGTATCAAAAAAAAAAATTAAAAAGGGAGATATTTTTATCTTGCTGCTTGTTGTTGTTGTTCTGCTTTTGTGTAATGCACTTGGTGAGGATGGGGGGAAAAAAATCCTCTTCAGCATCCATCACCCAAATGCTGCTGCTCAGGGAAGTCTGCTGGTGGTTGCTCTGTGGTTAGGCTAACATAGGATGCTCTCATGATTACAGATTCCTCATTAGGACGCACACACACAATAATCTTGGCTCGGGGAGGAGGTGGAATGAGGTGGGGGTGGCTGTGGGGGTGGTTTGTGTGGTTTTTTTTTTCCTGCCTCCAAATAAAGCAGAATAAATTTCCCAGGAAAGGTTCCCTTCTTGGCTACCTGCATTAATTTCAAAGAGCAAAGGCTCCCCTGTTATGTTAAAGTGCAGTTAATTTAAGGCTCTCATCCTGCTGGAAGAGGTTTTTAGAGGTTTGGGGTTGGAATGAGGAGGAGGACAAACAGCAGGGGATTGGGGAAAGGGAAATGAGGTTGTGGCTGTGGGAATGTTGGGAGTGCTCTGCTCAGGGCTTGGCACCCAAGGCACAGAATTGGATTTTACTGCAGCTTTCTGGTGGCTTATTCATAACCATGGTCAGGCTGCCCAGGGAGGTGGTGGAGTCCCCATCCCTGCAGGTGGTCAAGAAATCTGTGACCACAGCACTTGGGCAGATGGTTTAGCAGTGGTGTTGAGTTGCCAGGCAGGCTTGCTGATCCTGGAGGCCTTTTCCAGCCAAAACAATTCCATCATTCATAATATCACTGTGCACATCCAGGTTGTTGTGCTCCATGGAGTGCAATTCCTGGGATACAGCTGCATGACAGAGATGGCTCCTGGGATGCTGCTGGGGAACGTGGAAGGTTTGCCACACAGAACTACAGATGGTAGGAGCTGGAAGGAGCTCATCCAGCCCAACCCCCTGCTCAAGCAGGGCACCCACAGCAGCTTGCCCAGCAGCACAGTGCCCAGCTGGGGTTGGAAGCTCTGCACACAAGGAGACTCCACAACCTCTTTGGGCAGCCTGCTCCAGGCCTCCAGCACCCTCACACCAAGTAAGTTTCTCCCCCTGGTCAGATGGAACCTCCTGGGTTCCAGTTTGTGCTCCTTGTCCTGCCCCTGGGCACCACTGAGCAGAGCCTGGCCCCATCCTCTTGCCCCCCACCCTTTAGCTTTTGCTCAGCATGGCTCAGATGCCCTCTGGGGCTGCTCTTTTCCCAGCCCAGTTCTCTCAGCCTTTGCTCCTCACAGAGCTGCTCCAGGCCCCTCAGCATCTCTGCAGCTCTCTGGGGAAGCTGTCAACCATCCCCAGCTGGCAGCTTCCAGCCATGCCCCACATTTGCTCTTGGAGGCTGCTGCCTCCACGGGGAAGGTGCAGCTCCGGGTGCCCTCCGGAGGCAGCTGCTGTTCCCTGTTACCATAACCCTCCTCTGGCTGCTCCTTGGGCTGCTGGGGCTTTGATCAGAGGGAACAGCTGGGATAGTCTCCCCTAGGAGCAAGAGGGGAGCTCTGTGCTCCCAAAGGAGCATCCCAGGCACTCAAAGGATTGCATTAGCACAATCCAGAGGGACCCCGTGGGATACAGAGAGCAAAGCTAAGGACCACCTTAACGTGCAGCCCTCTGCCAGCCTTCAGCAGCCACTTCCAGGAGGCTTTCAGTGCAGTTGTGTTGAGATCTTTAGTTAGGAGCCTCCTTCACTAGGCAACCAACTCTTGTGGGTCCCTTGTGTGGTTACTCAAGACAGATTTGCTGTTAGAGTGAAATATTGTGCTCACCCTGCCTGGCAGGGTGCTTGGGAAATGCCTGAGGTCCCTGCACAGAGGATGCTCTGCAAGAGTGTGTGAATGCAGTCCCTACCCAGGGCTGCATCTGAGCCTGGCAAACACCTCCCTTTCATCCTGGCATTCCTCTCTCTGCTCTTTACAGATCTCCCTTTAGGTATATCCTGCCCAAAGCAGCCAGCAAACAGGCTCTGGGCGTTGTTGGAGCTGCTCCTCGATGGGGAGGAAAGCATAAATCTGAAACTTCAATCACATCTTTATGATCATTCAGCAAACAGAGGCGGAGGATTTATTCAACACGGGGTAGCAAAAGGGAAACTGCAGGGGGTTATTGCAGGAGATATTGGTTTAGCTAAGGCAGAACTGCTCCCTCGGGTCTCTCTAGGGCCGAGCCAATGAACAATGGCACCAATGACAATAACAAGGCAATTATGGGGAAGAGGCTGAGGAGGGGGTGAGCGGAGGGGGGGCTGTGTGTGTAATGCTTTGTTAAAGATAGAGGTAAGATTCCAGCATGGTGTCTCTTTTGTGTGCTTTGGAAACTAAAGGTTGGTCTGTCTGCCTGGGGTGGCCTTATTAGGAGCTTGGTGATCCTAAAACCACTGCAAGTGCTTCAGAGAGCCTCAAGCTCCTGAGTGATTGTGCTGCTCTCAGGGAGGAAATCTTCATAACCTCCTAATTAAAGAGGGCTGGCAATAGGTTCCCTTAATCCATGCTGCACTCCAGGGCAGGAGGTAAGTACCTAAATCTCTGCTGCTTGAGATTCATCTCTCTGGCTGGATGCTGCTGTTGGGTTTTCTGCATTTAGGACTAACTCTAGGTTGTGGGAGGGGACTCAGGGCAGCTCCCCTTAGATCTCCAGCCTAGGCTGGCCACAGTGTCATGCCACAAACCTTCCAGCAGCCCTTCCAACAGCTTGACCTGGAGAGGCTGTCGTGAGGTTCCTCAGTGACCTGGTGCCCAGCCTTGCACTGCCTCCAGCTTCATATTTTAGCCTATTTAATAGCTGAGGCTACCTTTCAAAAGCCTGACCAGAAAACAAAGCCAAACCCTCAGGTTTTGAACACAACAAGGCTTTGGAACACCATAAGCAGGTGGCTCCACCTGCTTTCCTGGGGATCAAACCAGGGCAGCAGTGGAGGGGGTCCTGCTGTGGTACACCCCAAGCTCAGCACACAAGCCTTGGCACAGTGGGGTGGGTGAGCTGGATCCCCAGGAGGGCTGGGGAGGAGTGGTTTAGAGGGGCCTGTAGCAATAGGGCAGGGGGCAGTGGTTTGAAAGTGGAGCAGAGGAGGTCGAGGCTGGACATCAGGAGGAAGCTCTTTACTGTCAGGGTGGTGGAATACTGGAGCAGGTTGCCCAGGGATGTGGTTGAGGCTCAGTCCCAGGAGACACTCAGGATCAGACCTGATGTGTCCCTGGGCAGCCTGCTGTAATTGGAGGTGTCCCTGCTGCCTGCAGGGGTGGGGGTTGGACTTTGGGGCCTTTGGGGGTCCCTTCCAAGCCGATGCAATCTGTGACTGCTGCCACTGTTGCCAACGAGTGGGCACGCAGGAGATGTGCATCTTTCCAGGGTGCCCTGAGGGACAAACATCTCTGTTTAAAAGGATGTGATGGTGCACAAGCAGAAATGCAGTGATCCATCCCCACCTGTCCTGCCTTCCCTTCCCTTCTCCTAGCAATTTTTCCTTCCCCCCCTTTCCCTTGCAAGCCCCCAAGCAGTTTGCTTTGGTGTTTTGTTTTGGGTTTGTTTGTTTGGTTTTTTTTCTGCCTGCAGAAGGAAACTTGAAATATTGCAGAGGGGGTACAGGCAGCACTCCCTGAGGCCCTGCCCCTGATGGCAGGAATGCAGACATAAAACAACCCAGCACCATCAGTAACCTGTCGCCAAAGCCCCTCTACGAGGTGAGAGTTTTCCTCCCTGCCGTGGCTGTTAGCTGCAATGTATTTCTCCCTGCACTAAGCACCTTCTTTCCCTGGGCTGCATTACAATGATTTATAAACCCCATTTCTGGGGGGAAACTAATAGATCAAAGGGAGGAGAAGGGGGGGGGGAAGAAAGGGAAAAAAGAAAAAAAAGAGACATCAGCAGCTGGAAGAAGATATTGAAGCATGAAACAAAAACCAGAAATGAAAAAGTAGTTTGTGGCTCTGGTGAGTTGTTCTGTGCTGCACTTCTCTTATTGAAAAATAATAGAGGGAATCTCTGCTTTAATCCTTTTTTTTTTTTTTT
>VWYK01079253.1:6547-16924 GCA_013399775.1 Semnornis frantzii | reverse complement strand
TTTTTTTTAGAGACTTTCAGGCAACCTGAAGAGCTCTTCCTAGAGCCACTTTGCTTTTGTGTGTTTGTGCATCTGCTACACAAGCAAATGCTTTGCTGCTTCAGCCCTTCCCTGGCTGCTCTCACCTCACTCAGGCTGTGCTGTTAACAGCATCCAGGCTTTCTGAGGTGGGAGCAGAAAGCAGTGTGCAGAGGATTGATGCTCAGCTGGACCAGAGCCTTGGATGTGCTTCTCCCCAAGCACAGGGTCGGGTTTTGCAAAGGGACATTGTGGGCTGAGATGGGCAGTGAGGTGCTCTGCCTTTGTTTCTGTTTCCTGCCCAGTGGGGATGGATGGAGAGGATTTGTTGTGTGATTCTCAGCATCAGTCTCCTTACATCAGCTGAGCACAGGCCACTGCCCAGCTCTTAGTTTCACAGTGATTGATGCATCAGTGCTTGCAGGAGCTTTGGGGACACAAAGCTAACCGGGCTGCTGCTTGTGTGGTTCCACCACCACCCACCCCTGAGCTTCAGGGACAGGCACTGGTGGGGATTTGCTATGAAGAGAACCAGGACCCTCCTGCAACATTTCCACCTTCAAAGGGCTGCACAAATCTCCCACCTTAAGTGGAAGGTTTGGAATGCACTGGCACAGGCTGCCCAGGGAGGTGGTGGAGTCCTCACCCCTGGAGGTGTTCAAGAAACACTGGGGCATGGCACTTGGGGCCATGGTGGGGTTGGCTTGGTGGTTGGGCTGAGTGATGTTAAAGAGCAAGCAAACAAAAGATTTCCCCACGTAGCACCTGTGCAAGAGCACAACAGATGTGCACAGCAGATCTGGGGGCAGCCAGGTGTGTGTGGCAAGGCTGCAGAGGCTTTTCTGACAGGCTGTGGAGGCTGAGGGATCATACTTAGGCAGGTTCCAAACTTGTCTGAGGGGTGGAGATTTCCTTTCAAAGTCTTTTCTCTGCGTTCCTGTCATTTGCCTTTTGAATTCTCACTCTGCCTGGCAATCTGCTGCTGTCAGTGCCTGCTGCAGTGTGTGCTAACGTGGGGCTGGCTCTTTTGCTTTGGTTTCTGGTTTGTGTTGCACCCTTTGGTGTTGGCAAAAGCATTCCTGGGGGAAGGCAGGTGCAGGGATTTGTTAGAATCATAGAATGGGAAGGTTGGAAGGGACCTCAAAGCTCAGCCAGTTCCAACCCTCTGCCATAGGCAGGGACACCTCCCGCTAGTACAGGTCACTCAAGGACTCATCCAACCTGGCCTTGAACACCTCCAAGGAGGTTGTGGAGCACAGAAGCACCCAACATGATCTTTGATCTGTGCTTCTGTGCTCCACAACCTCCCTGGGCAACCTGTGCCAGTGTCTCACCACCCTCAACCTGTGCCAGTGTCTCACCACCCTCACTCCAAACAACTTCCTCCTAACATCCACTTTCAATCTCCCCTCTGCCACTTCAAACCCATTCCCCTTGTCCTGTCATTCCCAGACCTTGTCAATAGTCCCTCCCCAGCCTTCCTGCAGCCCCCTTCACATCCTGCAAGGCCACTCCAAGCTCTCCTGGCAGCCTTCTCCTCTCCAGGCTGCAGAGCCCCAACTCTCTGGAGCTGTTCCTGGAGATGTGTAATTGGTGCTGCTCACAGATGAGGGAGGAAGCAAGCACATGCTGGAGGTGCTGCTGAGGCTGCTCTGCAGAGGGGGTGCCAGGGCTTGTGGGCACTGGAGCAGGCTGTTGTGCTTTGGGGTGGTTTGTGATAGCATGGCTGGGAGAAGGCACATCTGAGGGTTGTTTAGGAGCACACATCCAAGGTGTGATCTGCTCTCAGCTGCATTCCAGGACTAAGAGAGCTAAACGTGGCAGGATTAGCACCTGCCTGTCTGATCAGACTGATCCTTATAATCCTTATGGATCTCTTCCAGCTTGAGATTCGATGATCCTCACAGCTGAGGCTGCCTCTGGGCTCAGGTGAGTTAAAATGAAAATTTCCCTGCTGGGTTTTTGGTTTTTCTTCACTTGTGCCCTGTGCAATGCTGCCTAACACCCACCCCAAAACCTCTCCAGTGAGCTCATCTTGCTAAGATGTTCATCCTCCTCTTCCTTTTGGCTACACAGCCCCTAGCAAGCACTGCTGTGAGGAGTGCTGGGGCTGGTGTTGGAGCTGGTACCTGGCACACCAGGAGCTGCAGAGGTTGTTTTCACTCCTTGGATCCTGCTTCCTGGAGACCTTAGAGTAACCTTCCAATATCTGAAGGGGGCCTACAGGAAGGCTGGGGAGGGACTATTGACAAGGTCTGAGAATGACAGGACAAGGGGAATGGGTTTGAAGTGGCAGAGGGGAGATTGAAAGTGGATGTTAGGAGGAAGTTGTTGGCAGTGAGGGTGGTGAGACACTGGCACAGGTTGGGGTTGGTGAGACACTGGCACAGGTTGNCCCTTCCAACCTTCCCATTCCTGCTGAGCAGATCTCAGTGCTGCTGCCTCTTCCGTGCCCCCATGCATTGGGAGCTGCTGACTGCATCCCCTATTACAACAGGCAGAAAAAAGCTGTCCATGCTCTCTCTCAGCCTTTCTAACCCTCCTAAAACTATGACATTATTTTTTTCCTTCTCACTCCCTATGGCCCAGACATTGCTGCTCTTCTCTTGCCTGTCTGCAGGGAGAGCTCTCAGGATGAAAGAAGGCAGGGAGAGCTGGATGTGGACTAAGAGCTGCCAGAAGGATATGAGAAGGAGAATTTTGCCCTATAAGCTTTAATAAGGTGGTGGGTTAAGAGAAATGCAGCTGGGGAGAAAAAAAATGGGGCCTGTTCTCTCTCTCCAAATGGGCACTGCCTCAGTTTGTAAAAGCAGCAGGGATTCCCCATGTGGCTTAATTTATTATTTTCCCACTCTTTAAATGCCAAAACAATAAAGCAAAATCTATTGTTAGCTTTAAAATGCAGGTGATTTGCATATGGCTGTGATAGTCCTACTGCTGCCTTCATTTAAACTCAGTAAGCCCAGCTACCTTTAAAAATTATGACTTGCTTTACATTTAATATACTGAACTATGTTAACATAATGTTAAGGGGCTGACTTCACAGCTTAATTGCTGATCACGTAGAAAGCAGCTTCAGCAGGAGCATCAGTCTGGCAGCACTGTGCTGCCTGGGAGGAGAGCAGTTGGAACAGCGACCTGCACAAAGGGGCTGGGAGCTGCTCCCTCCCTGCTGTGATGCTCCTGCAAAGAGCATCCTGGAAATCCAGAGTCGTGTTGACTCTGTTCTGGGGCTGGGTGCTGCTCCCTCCCTGCAGTGATGCTCCCATATAGAGCATCCTGGAAATCCAGAGTCGTGTTGACTCTGTTCTGGGGCTGGGTGCTGCTCCCTCCCTGCAGTGATGCTCCCATATAGAGCATCCTGGAAATCCAGAGTCGTTTTGACTCTGTTCTGGAGCTGGGAGCTTCTCTCTCCCTGCAGTGATGCTCCTGCAAAGAGCATGTTGGAAATTCAGGGTCATTTTTACTCCATCCTGGGGCTGGGAGCTGCTCCCTCCCTGCTGTGATGCTCCTGCAAAGAGCACCCTGGAAATCCAGAGTCGTTTTGACTCCATTCTGAGGCTTGGGAGCTGCTCCTTCTCTGCCCTGATGCTCCTCTAAAGAGTACTCTGGAAATCCAGAGCTGTTTTAAGTCTGCTCTGGGTTTACTCCCTTGTGCTAGAGGGTATTTGGTGCACCTGCAGAGCAGAGTCTGTGTGATGCAGCCAGGGTACAGCTGCACCTTTACAAAGTGGTATTAGAAAATGTTTTTTTTCACCTTCCCATTCAGCACAATCTTGCAGAAGGAAAGGATGCAGCACTGCCTGGCACAGCTGAACCTGTGCTTCCCAGCCCCAAGGTTCCAAGGCTGCTGCAGAGGCATTGTGCAATTCTAGTGGCAGTGCTATCTTCTCATGTCCCTCCTTGCTTCTTTGACCCTTGCTCATGTCAGGCTGCATGCAAAGAAGGCAGGTGTTGGGAATGGGAACCAGGTCCAGCAAGGCTCCACCTCTCCTTCACTTCAGAGACCCTGTGACAGGATTTTGGTTGGCTGCTTGGCAAGCATATTGCTTGGGAAAGAGGAATTGCTGCGGTGTCAGGGGATAGGAGGGAAGGAAATGGCCTCAAATTGTGCCAGAGAAGGGTTTGGTTGGAGAGGAGGAAAAATGTCTTTGCTTCAAGAGTGGTCAGGGATTGGCACAGGCTGCCCAGGGAGGTGGTGGAGTCCCCATGCCTGGAGGTGTTCAAGAAAGCTGTGACCATGGCATTTAGGAACATGGTTTAGTGGCCTTGGTGGTGTTGGGTTGAAGGTTGGACTCTGATCTCAGAAGTCTCTTCCAACCCAAGCAATTCTATGTTGCCTTTACACCTCCTGTCACTTCAGCATGTTGAACCTCTGGGTCAGTACCCAGCAGCACAGCAACACCTTTGAGGAGGGAGCTTCTGCAAGCAGCTGCCTCATCCTGGTCCCCACACCTCCACCAGTACAGCCTGCCACTGAGGCAGCTAAGGCCCAAACGCTCCCCAAAGCATGTCCAAAATGTGGCCTCCTCAGGAGCAGGGCAGGCTACCCAATGTGGCCTCCTCAGGAGCAGGGCAGGCTACCCAAGCATCCCCAGCTGCTCACATCCACCTTGTCTCTGACTTCCACACACAGCTCCAAGCTGGCAGCTGTGGACTCATTTGAAAATGTGGTTTGGGTTTGTTTTGGGTTTTTTTTCTTTTCTTTTCCTTAGCTGGAGAAGCTCAAAGATTGACAGAGATGCAGAGCAAGCTCCAGCCCTCTATGATTTAAAAGAGCAAAGTTACAGGTCCCTGAAAAAGAGGTTTTTAAGAGCAGCACTGGCAAAGCCTTAACTACAGGGAGAAGCTACCAGGCGTGGCAGCAATAATTGGGAAAGGAGCAAGGGGTGTGGGGGGGAAGCCACAGTTTTTCAGTGCTTAGCCTAAGAAATACAACAGCAGAGTTTATTGCTTGCAAAACACAGCTGCACTGCCTCAAATTGGATGGAAAAAGGAACCCTGATAATTTATTACACCCCTAAAGTCACAAGAATGGACCCATAAATTACTTCCTGGTTTTTGGGTTTGTTTTTGGTTTTTTTTTTTTTGGAGGTGGGGGGAAGGGAGGTTGGCTCCACTGTAGCCCATTCTGCACAGCCCTACTGATTAGCCCCATAATTTATTATTATTATGCCCTGCTGCAAATAGAGAGGCAGATAAAACTCAAATCTATTAAAACAACCGCTCCACTTTCTCGCAGCCACTCAGGGACACCACTCCAAAGGCAACGAGATAAATTACCAAGATGAATGGGGGAGTCTTGCAGCCACAGCTTCCTGGCTTGGATATATGAAAGAGCAGCAGGAAAAATCAAGGGGGAAAAAAAACAAAAAACAAAACCCAGAACAAAAAACCAAAGCCAGGCCTGTTAAATTTTACCATTCGGGATTCAACACAGAGGGATTGGAATAGTACCAAGTGGTCAATTAAATATCTCTGCTGCATAGATTCTTCTCCTGCTCCCTCCTGTCCCTTTTCCCGGCTCCCTCCTGTCCCTTTTCCCGGCTCCCTCCTGTCCCTTTTCCCTGCTCCCAGGCCATGGTGCTGGTGGCCTTCCTAGCAACCTAGGCACACCCTGGCACCTCAGGAGCACCAACCTGGATTTGTTGGCCAGCTGTCAATCAGCAACCTGGCCAGCAAAGCCAGGTTGGTGCTCCTGAGGTCTAATGGAGCACTGATTTTGGAGGCTGCTGGTCTAGAATGGGTTTTGGGTACCACAAGCACCATGTCTAAGGATAAACCTGGCAGCAATCTTCTGCCCAGGTGGGCAGCAGAGCCAATGGCATCCTGGTCTGGCTCAGGAGCAGTGTGGGCAGCAGGAGCAGGGAGATTATTCTGCCCCTGTGCTCAGCACTGCTCAGAGCACACCTTGAGTGCTGTGTCCAGTTCTGGGCCCCTCCATTCAAGAGAGATGTGGAGGTGCTGGAAGGTGCCCAGAGAAGGGCAGCAAGGCTGGGGAGGGGCCTGGAGCACAGCCCTGTGAGGAGAGGCTGAGGGAGCTGGGGGTGTGCAGCCTGCACAAGAGGAGGCTCAGGGCAGAGCTCATTGCTCTCTGCAGCTACCTGAAGGGAGGTTGTAGCCAGCTGGGGTTGGGCTCTGCTGCCAGGCACCCAGGGACAGAACAAGAGGACACAGCCTCAAGCTGTGCCAGGGCAGGGTCAGGCTGGGTGTTAGGAGGAAGTTGTTGCCAGAGAGAGAGATTGGCATTGGAATGGGCTGCCCAGGGAGGTGGTGGAGTGCCCATCCCTGGGGGTGTTGAAGCCAAGCCTGGATGGGGCACTGAGTGCCATGGTCTGGTTGATTGGCTGGGGCTGGGTGCTAGGTTGGGCTGGGTGAGCTTGGAGCTCTCTTCCAACCTGGCTGAGTCTGTGATTCCTACCGAGGCAGTTTGTGGGTTTGAGTTTGGTTGGTTTGTTTCTGAAGAGCAGTGCAGATGTGAGAAGTTCAGGGTGGACTTTGTGAAGTCAAGTAGGAGCTGTGCTGCTCTGGCTGGCTTCACTGTTATGAATGCTGAGGCTTCTCTGAGCAGAGTACATGAGACACAAAGCCAGGGAAACCTCAGTGGTCCACAGTGTAAACAAACTTAATGAGAAGAAAAGAGTCAGCAATCATTTCATCATTTCGTCTTGCCCACAAAGCCTCCTGCTCTGGGCAGGGAAACAATGCCCAGGGCTTGAACAAGACAGAGAGGGGCTGGGCTCTGGCTGCAGAGCATGGAGGGACTGGTGGGGTATGGCAGGAGGCTGCCTGCTCACTCTGATCCTACAATCATGGCATTGTTTGGGTGAGAAGGAACCTCTAAGGTCATCCAGTCCAGCCCCCACCCCAACACCACCTTGGCCACATAGCTCAGAATGCCATGGCCACAGGTGTCCTGCACACCTCCAGGGATGGGGACTCCATCACCTCCCTGGGCAGCCTCTGCCAGTCTCTGACCACTCTGGCAGCAAATAAAATTTTCCTCACCTTCAACCTAACCCTCCCCTGACACAATTTGAGGCCATTTCCTCTTCTATCACCTGGTATAAGGGAGCAGAGCCCAACCCCCACCTCACTGCAACCTCCTTTCAGGGAGCTGTAGAGAGCAATGAGGTCTCCCTCAGTCTCTTCCAAACTAAATAACCTCGGTTCCCTCATCTGCTCCTCCCCAGCCCTGTTCTTCAGACCCTTCAAATTTCCAAGCCTGTATTTCCTCTCCAGAAGGGAAGAGGATGAGAGGCAGCCTGAGCAGAGCAAGGAGAGTGAAACCCTAAAGTATTATGACACAGCTACATTTAATATTACATCACCTGTAAGGGAGCAAGCACACATGGTGGCAATATTGCAAGATGAATATAGGTCCTAAGACATGAAATTTAGGGCTCTGTGATTGATGCTCCTTTGTTTTCAGGTTTTCTTTGCTGTTATATATTATTTCTGTAGGGTAAGCACCTCACCAGCTGCAAGGAAACACACAACTCCTTTATTTTCCAGCCTGTAATTTCTGTTTGATTCACAGCTAATAAATAGGTCATCTTGCACTTGTGAAATGCCAAGATGCAGTAATTCAGTGCAATGGAGACTACATTAAACCAGCTGTCAGCCTCAGTGCCATTTCCCTGCACCCTGTGCTCTGCAGAGCTACCTTTGTCACTCGTGGTGCAGCTCTGGCTTTGCCTGGAATGTTTCCTCTTCTGCATAAATAATGAACCCAGTTGCATGAAAATATCTGGCACGATGTCTGCTCTTCCTCCCACACTAAGGAGCTGAGCTGCAGGCTCTGGATTTATTGCTTGAACTACCCAACAAATCTTAGCTGAAATCAGAGGGGTGGTAATGGTGTGGCCCCCTTCCAGCTGCAGGCAGATGTTCTCTGCTGTGCTGACCCCAGCTTGCCTGCCTGCAGTGGGGGAAATGCTGCCTTCAGAAAACCTTCACTGCTGTTCAGCCCTCCAAAGGGGAAAGGCTGCAGGAGGCAGAAGGACTCAAACCACTTCTTTGCTTTCCATCTCTGCCCAGTTCTAATGCATCATGCATGCTGCAGGTCTTGCACAGAGGAGGGTTTGGGGCTGAAGCTGATCTCAATTAGGAGTTAAAAAAAAAAACAAGCTGGATACAAACCTGCCCAGGCTGCCAAGTCTGTCACCTAGTTCCTACCATCTGAAACACAGAGTTTGGTGTGGTTTTAAATGGTGTTCTCTCAGCAGCTCCACTGTGGCTGCCACCTCTCTGATCGTGGCACCAAAGTGGTGGGGCTGGGCTGCTGTGGCACTGCTGGCAGTGCCAGGGAGAAGAAAGCAGCATCCCTGTTTCCTAGAGACTTCAGGCCAGGAGGAGTCCTGCTGTTTTCTAGTGCTGTCTGAGAAATCCTGCTGCATTCCAGGGATCTGTTCAGATGCAATGCAGGGAAATGGCTGTGGCTCTGATTTCAGAGCTTCTCAGCATTTATAACTCACAGACCAGAGACAAAATCCTAGCCCAAAGATTTAACCCTGCAGGTGTTGCTCACAGAAATGGTTTCCCCTGACCCTAGGGCTGATAATGTGGTGGGAGACATTTGTTTTGTTCAAGGAGTAACTGGACTGGCTCAAAGCATAGGAAAATCTGGAGGTGCTTTTTGTGGCTTTGAATTCAGAGAAGGTTGAAACTTGCAAGATATCAACTCCATTTAAAAAGAAAAGGGAAAATCTGGGTGTGCTAACCCCCTGTGACCCAGGTTTTACGAGGGATAAAGCTGCTGAAGCCTCACAGTGAGGTCCAAAAGTAATTTAAATCTCTTCCCCTCTCCCCTCGCTCCCAATTTCCCTGTCCCAGTTGTTGCTGGATGCATCAGCTGAGAAGAAAAGTTGGAGAGTGACACTAATAAGGAGGGCTGAGATGCACTAAGAGCATTAAAAGGTTAGGTCATGGTGTGCTCTATTAAATAGAATATTAATTGAATTCTTGACATCTGAGGTGAACTGTGACACGCTCATGGGATAAACATTGCCTTTAGCAGAGAGTCATGACCCAAAGCTCTCAGTGCTGAGGAGCATCAGTGCCAGCTCCTCACAATAGACCCCAGCCTCAATCCGTGGGGCAGGGCTGCTCCCTTGGAGTTCTGGAAGCCTGAGCTAATTTAAACCAGGCCCCACAATTCCCTTCTCAGTTAAGTCCAAAAGTGCTGCTTCCATCTCAAGGCTGTGCTGTGTCTGAGGCTTGGTTGCAGACTCCAAATGCAGCCCTCAGTTGCCATGCACCACAACAGCACAAACCCATTGGGCAGGGTACAAGAAGGGGCTGAGAGAAAAACATTCTCCATCCCCACCCACCCCCCCCACACCCACACAGAGCAAAGGAGATTAAAACATTAAAAAGACCAATTAAAAATGGGGAATCTCATAGCAGCATTTTCATTAACCCTCCCAGGTTCTTCTTTCTGTCTCATTAGTCGTCAGGGGGAGAGGAAGGATCATTTTAATTAGCAGCATTGTAAAGCTTTATTTAAGGCAACTGTCCCTCCTGCTGCTCTCTGGATTACCACACTGGCTTATAAATACAATACCAAATCATTAACAGGAAAAAAAAAAAACCAACCCACAACACCACTGAAGGGTTTGGAAGAAAGCAGCTCCACTCTGGTCAGTGTTTAGAGCTCTTTAACAATGTCCTCTCTCCTTATTCAGGCATAATTCAAGCATGATATTGAGCTCTATGAAACAACTCAATATCCCCTTAGAGCAAAGCCCTCTCTAGCTGTGGGTACCATGTGTTCAACTTTCTTCTCCTTTGTCTGCAGGGCAGTGCAAGCTCAGGCCCACAGCTGATGGGATGGACAGGGTAGAAAGGATCACAGCTTTTCCAGCCTCCCAATGCAGGATGACCTCTGTTAAACTCCCAAATTAAAGGCACTGCTGCACACTGCAGGAGAGAGGTGAGCAGTGGGATCCAAACTGGGGACTCAGGGTTGGAGAAAGAGGTTCGTGCAAGTTTGGGATGGAAACAAAGTGGAAACTTTGTGGTATGTTTCCATTCCACAAAGAGGAAATTGCTTCTTGCAGTCAGTGCTTGATGCATTTTGTGTTTGGTTTGGGGTTGTTTGGTTGTTTTTTTTTGCAGCAATGAGCCCAGAGGGTCTGTCCTGTCTCAGTTTGCAGTTCCCATAGCAGAGACTCTTTGAAAATACATCAGAGCTCATCTGCTCCTGAAACCATAGAATGGGAAGGTTGGAAGGGACCTCAAAGCTCAGCCAGTTCCAACCCCCTGCCATAGGCAGGGACACCTCCCACTAGTGCAGGTCACTCAGGGACACATCCAACCTGGCCTTGAACACCTGCAGGGAGGTTGTGGAGCACAGAA
>VWYK01079249.1:97237-109687 GCA_013399775.1 Semnornis frantzii | reverse complement strand
CGACACCGAGAACTCCACGGTGGCGCTGGCCAAGGGTGAGGCGGCGCTCCGGGGCCCTCCCGGGTGGTGTACGTGGGGGGGTGTACGAGCGGGCCTAGACTGGCCCTGGCGCCGCGGCCCGGCGCTCGCTGAGCGAACGCGGGGGGCCCGCCCGCCTCGCCCGGCGCTTCTGTCCCCTGAACAATGAGCCTGGCTTGGGTGAACGGCAGCCGGAGCCCGCCCGCCCTGGGGAGGCTGCGGCAGGGCCCGCGGCTCGTTCGCGCTTGGGGCGGGGGGCGGCGGCCTCGGAGCACGGCGTCTTCGGCGCTGCTGGTTTCCGTGAGTCAGCATTTGTGAGGCCGCTCCGCGATGCGGAGAGGAGCCGTGGAGGGGGCTTACTCTGCCCCCGCTTCGAGCCGGCGGGGCGGGCAGGGCCCAGAATGCTGAGCAGCCCGTGGTTTTTCACGGCGAGTTTCCTAGTCTTTGGAGAGAAAGAAGAACCGGCAGCAGTGCTGGCTCATTATACTATTGTCAGAGCCAGAAGGGTGATAGTCTACATCGCTATTCATGGTTTGCTGCTTCTCTCTTGTCTGTGTATTGATGCCCAGCAGTATCTCTCTGCTTGACTTGAGCAGGGCCCCAAGTCAGTGCTGGAAAAAAAGAGTTGCTGTGTCTTTGTTCCTTTGGTGATCAATAACTGGACTCTGCTCGGGTGAAGAGTGAGAACTCATGTACAGGGTGCCATGGGTTGCCTGCACCCGTGTCTGGCTCTGCCTTTGCAGGCTGCTCATCAAGGCCTTGTGTCTTGTTTCACTGTAGAAATTGTGATCTTTATCTTCTACATAAATGGTGTCTTTTGGATTAGGTTGTCACCTATACTGGTAACTCCCATATTTACGCTCAGAAATACCTGTCCTGTCTTGTTTGGTATCTCAAACAAGGTCTCGGGTCTGCATTGCTTTTAATGTCCAGCTTGGCTACTCTAGCTGACATGCATCGGTATTTTCTTTCCCTCACTTTTACCCTTCCCAGTTCCGGGAAGTTCACACCTTTCTTTGTCTTCAGCAACCCATTGAGATTGTCCACAAACCAGGCATCTTTTATTTTGAAAGACTATCTACTGACACACGAACTTACTTGACTCTCAGTTTAACCTCAAGGCTGCCTGTGCAGAAGTGTATATTCAGTGTAATGATGTTTATGTGGTGCTGCACATCAATATTTGACACTTATTGGTACATATTCTAGAGTTTAAAATGTAGTTTTTCACATTTTAGCTGCTTGTTTAAATACACAAATGGAGCAGTTTGTTAGTATTTCACTCAAAATAATTGAGAGGTTGGAAGAAGGATACAGTTCTACTGAGTGTGCAAGAAGGTCTCTTTGCCTTCACCCAGAAGCAAGTAGAAGTGGCTTCTCATAAGATTCTAGCTTCCATATGGCACTTGCTACTTCAGAGCTTAAGTGGCGTGTTTCAAAGCCGTCTATGATTAAAGTGCTTTATGGTGTGAGAAAGCACATGCCCTGTATAAGATTTCTGGCAGTTCTTGTATTGATGGCCTCGTAGTGTTCAATTTTGATGACCTGGAGTGCCTGAGAAGTAGTTACTTCAATATAGAGAATACATCTTTCTTTATTAAAGTATTGGTCTGTGAACTTTAGAAACCCTGCTTTTCATTGTAGGTCAGGGAGCTCTTTAAATCTGGAGAGTTTTTATCAAAATTAGAGTAAAAATGATGAATGTTCAAGTTGATGGTAGCAGTATCAACAGTGTGCTTACAGGGCATAGTGGTTTGAAAGACTTGATCGTTGAAGGGTGAGAAGAGCTAGGAATTACTGGTGCACAGTTGGAAGTTTTCCAGATAGGTAGTATGTTAGTAGGTGCTAGATGCCTCTGATTAGGGATCAGGCAACTTCAGTAGGTAATGCAAGTGCTGGTCTCTTGACTTTTGTTATCCAAATGATATAAAGAGACATTTGTGTTGAAGGAGACCTCAGGAAGGACTCTAGTTCAGCCTTTTGCTCAGAGCAGAGCTAACTTCAGTTTACTTGTATTTGATTCCTGCTTAATCTCGACAGATGCACAATATCTTAAAACACTGGATAAGGACTTTCCATACGCTTAAGCACTGCAAGAAAGTTTTGGCTTGTTAGGTGCTAAACTTAAGTTGCAAACAAAGGTGAGCTTGTCCTGCTGGCAGTGGATGTGAGAAACTTATGCCCTTTTCTGTAGAAGTCTGAAGAAACTGAAGGTTTTGAGCAAGAAGTAGCCATATAAGCTCTGCTATCTAGACAGACACTCACTCAAGTTATGTTTCCTGACCTTTCAGAGCGTCCAACTCAACTGAGCACTTCCCACACAAGAGTACAGATAGTGCTGTAAAACAGTAGCTGCAGTGTGGTGTGGGATTGATTTCCTGTTCATCTGAAAACAATAGCCCCTGTAACGCTTCGTGGGACACAACCCTTTGTACCTCCACAGGAATTTAAAGCTGTGCTTCGTGATGGGCTGGAAACTGTTAAATCACTTCAAATGCTGGGGCAGCCCTTTGAAATGCCCTCACTGCTGCTTTGTGTACCAACAAGGATATAGTTTTCCACTCTTGGAGACCTTGAGACCAGCCAACTGAGCTTCAGGCTTTGCAAGTCATGTGTTTCTCCATGTGGAAGCTGACAGGCTGATTCCAGTGCTCAAAGACAGCGTGGTGCTTTCCGGGCAAGCCATGAGATTCTGAAGTACACCCTGGATAACCTTAGTAGGTCTTGCCATGAGCTGTGTGCTCCAATAATCTAATCTTGAGCAGGGATATCAGTGGTATGGTTCAAATCTAAAAGGCCACAAGGACTGCTCGCAGTTTATAATATCTTTCTAGCTGACTGGGTTACAACTGTAATGTGATCATCAGCAGCTGGAGATCTAAAATAACTTGGAGAGGTTATAGACCCTGGGAACTAATGGAAGACAGCCCTTCAAAGGACTGACTGACAGCTTCTTGTTTCAGTTAAGATTCCCTTCCAGTTAGAGGTGTTGAGGTGCTAAACAGCATCAACATGACAGAAGCAATGTTTGGCATTGCCCTGATGTACCAAGAGCTTGCTGCTCTGAGAGACCTACATACATGTTGGACAGAGGTGAAGACTGCTTGCAGCAGTAACTGCCGCTCGGCAGGGGGGACTACCTGTTTCTGGGAACAGGAGTCTTAATAAGTAGCCCTCTCTGCAACCAGCAACACTCCTAGAAAGTTAGTAACAGTATAGTACACCAGGATTACTCAGCACTGGGGTTGAGTAGTTCCACTTTTTGCCACCCTTTTTCTGGCCAAACTGTGATACCTCTGTCATCCATGTCTATACTTACTTGCCTTTCCACCTGTGCAGTGGGAGAGACAACTGGCTGGCACATCACCACAGACTGTGACATGGCAGTGCCATGTCTGTGAAAGGTCTGTTAAGGATATAATTAGTAAAGGTACTGCAGGAATCATGGCATGTCCTTGCAGAGAAGTTAAGTACTTCAGTGGTAGGTAACCTCTTGGAAGCAAATGATGCAACTCCAGTATGGAATTCTTCAAATTGGCAGGAAGCATGCATGAAACCAGTATGTGCTGGTGCTTATCTCAGCTGGCAAAGCCTCACAAAGGCAGAAAGTAGACTAGTGCACTTGATTAAGCTTCTGTGACTTGTGGCTGAAGACATCTCTGCTCATTCTGTGGCCCATTTCAGCTTTCAGATGTCAGTGTCTGTTGTGAACATGCTGCCTGTTTTCCTGCACTAGCAGTCCAGTATGTCCCAGTTTGACCTCTTAATGGCTCAGATTATACTTCTACCTGGTAGATGCCACACAGTCAGCTGCAGACTTTTTTGACTCTCCTGTGTAACATTACTGCTTAGTACTGGCACAAGAGTCCTGATAGCTTACACTCAATAAAGCCTCAGTAGGCATTGAGGTTTTAGACTTACCACTGAAAGCTTGCTTTGTAGGCTGTGGATATTAATGACAAAACCAGTGGAATTCTAATATGAAGTTCTTGTAACTGATAAAACTTTACCTCTGTGTATTAAATATTTGAAACCAAGTGTAAAAATTTGAGCTTTAAATTCTTCAAAGATTTTTTTTTTTTTTTCCCCTGCTGCTTTGGGGCCTCTCCTGTGGGCTGCTGCAGCAGCAGTTGTCTCAAGCTGAGTGCCTGCATGGGACAGGTGCTGAGAGGGAAGGGAAGTGTAGCAGCACAGTGCTGTGGGGAAGTCCTCAGCTTTGGAGTAGGATTCTTCACTCCAGCTGGTCTGTGGTCTTTACCGTCACAGCTTGATGTAAACAAAACTGTTTATACAGGCTGATGAAAAATTTGGCATTTGAGGGAACAGATGTGTGTGATAAGGATATTCAGGGTTCTGGAGGTAACTCGTTGTCGTTAGAATTGCAAGTATTGCAAAAGGACTTTTTAATTGCCTAAATCTTAATTCACATGACATGGCAATGCTAATTCTGAGCTAACAGGCATCTTTTTCATGCTGCAGTGCGATCCTTCGGTACTGAGGACCGGCCCACAGACAGACCTGCTCCTCCAAGAGAAGAAATCTATGAATACATTATTTTCCGAGGAAGTGACATCAAAGACATCACTGTCTGTGAACCTCCGAAAGCTCAACATACTCTGCCACAAGATCCTGCCATCGTCCAAGTAAGTTAGCCTGAAATGTTGATAGAAAACTGTGGTAAAACATTGCTGATGAAGGATTTTGTATAAACTTATAAAAATGAAGGCCAGTAAGTATCTCCAGGAATCTTCAGAATGTTTGAAGCATCCTGAATGTCACTGTAACGTTTAAAATAGCAGCAACATTAAAGGCTTCAGTCAACAAAAGCCAGAGCTAGCTTACCCAGCTGAGAATGCAGGAAAATCATAAAGAGGTAAACCGACCCTCCACAGTGTTTGCTTAAGCTGTAGTAATGCTGTATGTGAAGTAAAGAATCACTGCCAAAGCAAGCTGAGTTCTGGACACTGTAAATGGAAATGTACTTTGTCTTGTTACAGTCTTCACTGGGCTCTGCCTCTACATCATCCTTTCAGCCACATGTGCCTTACAGCCCGTTTAGAGGTATGCCACCTTACAGCCAGCTTGCTGCCAGCTCTTTGCTTAGCCAGCAGTATGCAGCTTCCTTAGGTTTAGGTAAGTACAAACTTTACTTGCTAAAATAAAGGTCCAGTCCTTGTATGCAGCTACTGTGAAACCAATTAACCAAGTAACTAATACCAAGTTCCTTACCAAGTCTCAGGCTGCAATAAGCAGTGAATGTGTAGTTAACAACTTCATGCAATGATCTTACTGCAGAGGCCTGCGTTTCACTTGCACACACAAGCACACAGAACAGCTGGTTTCTTTGTGGAAGTGGTGTGAATGCCTAACAGTTGAGGCCAGTCCATTTCTAACCCAACACACCTTATGCACATCACATGTGAAAAGGACTTGTATTCTCACAGAAGACTGTAAATAAGCTGCTCTAATGCTGTTCTGGAGATTCTTGTATCTCTTTCCAGGTCCTTCAGATGTTTCACTACCTTGTATCTTATCTACATATCTTTGCTTTCTCTTCTTCCTTCTATCTCTTCAGAGAAATTGGTAAGCCCTCCAGCATCAGCAGCTGCTTCCAGCCCTAGTTCTTCTCCGTCTCCACAACCTGTTTCAGAACCTGACATGTCTTCAGAGCCCCATCAGCTCTCTTCCAAGGGTAACAGCAGTTTGAGGACTCCAAATATTTGGAAGAACTGCATGGCACTTGCAAACACTCTGTTCTTGTTAAGCTCTCCTAAAACAATAGTACTGATGTGGGTAATGCTAGTAGAACTAGTTTCTCAGCTCTTTTTGTCTTACATTACATGAAATATTCCACCTCTCCTAGAAGTGTCAGTTAGGAGAAAAAGTTCAGGACAGTGGATCCTCTTGTGTAAGTATCAGGAGAGGGCTGAGGTGTAGGGATGTTCATCCTAGGGATGTGCATCCTATCCAGGAAAGTGTCACCTCAGGGACTGGGTGAGGAATTAATTAGCTTTTCCTGGAAAGATAAGCACACTGCTTACATTGTGGGTGGCCCCACTGTGAGATACAGAGGTTAACAGAAAATTCAGGAGTACTGCTGCAATTGAGGAAACATCAGGATAGATTTCATGCATGATGGGGCATGGTACCTTGTCAAGACTCCCAATTAGTAAAGCATGACTAACAGCAATTTCTGAGTTGTGGTAGGTTGAGATAACATGGTTCTGGATGCTTGCTTCTTTGTGTGAAATGCTTTTAAAGAAGGTTGAGTAGAGATACTAGACTGACTGTCCCCAGAGCAGAGAGACCAGGTGCAGCCTGCATTTACACATGGTAATTAGTTTAATCTGTTTTTAACTTAAGCATGTATGCTTGTTTTGGCATGAAACTGTTTGTACTTACCCTGGGTTTGGCCATCTATCTGTACATACTTTCTCAATATTCTGGCTAAGCTTCAAAACCTTCTTGTGTTAAACTTGCACAGCAGCTTTGTCCTCCTGAATAATCCTTAGGATGTGTCTGTCTTCCTTACAAGTTTTCCAGGTGTACACTAACTGAGAGCCTGCATGATGTTACCTACTGGGTATATCTCATGTGGACTTGGGTGGCCCAGAAGTGTCAGTGGCTTGGTTTGTGTGCACTCTTCAGCTTTTTTCACTTTTCTTGCTCTTTTAAGTATATTCCGTTAAAAGTTTGCTTCCAAGCAGTTCTTATGCATAACTACATAAACCTGTAGTAGCCCCAAAGATCTAATTAAATCTAGAATGCAGTGTTTCTTCTGAGTACTGAAGACTGTCACTTTTTAATATAATTGGTGTAAGGTATACCAAACCATGAAAAGTATTTACGTGTTTTGTAGTGTGAATAAATAAGCCTGGATGGAAGAGCAACAGAAGTCTTGGTAGCACTTTGGCCTTGACCAAGAAGGAATTTAAAAGGGTAACTTTGAGATCCTGGTCTGGTTTCAGGTTTTCTTTGTCTGACAGCTAACAATTTAGCAATGAAACTGAAGGACTTCTAAAAACGGCTTACAAAATGGGATAGAGTTGAGGTGGTTAAGCTTTTGCTGCAACATGTTTGATATTTTTTGTTTGTTGTTTTGACAAAGTGGGGAAGCTTTCTTGAGCAGTGTCTAAACAGTGAATTTTTACTTCAGATTGAAAATGTAAAGTAAAATCCTACATAACCAAGGATACACATACAAAATAGTTTTCAGTATAAACTGTTAGAGACTGACCTGGCTTGCTTATCTCATATGTCTAACTTAGTTAAAAAATAAATGGGTAGATGTCCTGATTTTTAAGGCTCTGGATTTGAGAGCCACGACTGGTATGGCAGTAATGCCTTACCTAGTGTATCTGCCACTTAAACATCACATGTAATGGTAAACATTCATGGCTTTGAGTAATTCCTGACAAAATGGTTTCTCCATAGGGGTGGGCAGGGTTCGAATAGTGCTTCCAAGAGGCACTTAGTCATTGGGATTTTTTCCAGGTGCTGGCTTCCCTTCTGTTCACCCAGTCCGCAAAAGCCCCATGGTAGAGCAGGCAGTTCAGACTGGCCCCGTTGACAACATGAATTCACAAAAGCCACCCCCAGTGAAAGTGACCCCCGGGGTCCAGCGCAATGGTCGGCAGGTTCCACAGGGCAGCGGTAAGACAAATGGTAGGTGTGCAGCACTGCAGCCTGAAGTGTTGGTTTGAAGCATCCTCCAAAGAGGCAGAGTGAAACTAAACTGGTTTGCTTTTGTGCTTGTGCTCCTGTAAGTTTATCCTTCTTGTTCAGTAGATACAGTCCAGGCAACACCTGTGCAAACCCAAGGACAGGTGAATGATGAGAACAGAAGACCTCAAAGGAGAAGATCGGGTAGGTTAACCTGACACTAAACACTGTAGTTCATAAAGGCAAATACTGCTAACTTCAGTGAAGGGTCATCAGGCAGAAGATTGGGAACCAAACAAAGCTTGATAAGGCTTTGGGCATCCAGAGGTGCTTCCCTGACAAAATAGGTTCTGGAGTTCTGCAACTCCAGAACATTACAGGGACTGAATTCTAATGTCGTTCTAGAACCTTGAAGGTACATGATTAAAGTGGATGCTGCAAGCTGGCAGCAGCAACTAGGGTTCTCTGAAACCTGAAATATTTTTACTGCGAAGGGCAGCCTTTTTAGGGATCTCCAGAGCTCCCATAACAGAGGAGCTACAGAGCCCTTGCTTCCATAGGTCAGAGTTCCTATCTCAAGATTGCATTTTAAGTGCAGGTCAGAAGGTGGCAAAATTAAAATCAAACAAATAATTTTGCCCAAGCAAAATAAAAGTCATGAAACAAAACTACAGACTCTCAGCTCTTCAATTAAATTTGCCTGGGGGCAGCACTTGTAGAAGGGGTTATAGCCCTTCTGTAAAGAAGTTGTTGGTGTCTCAGTTGGAAGCTATATGCAGTACAATCTCCCTTTGCGGGTGGATGAGTCTTGGGTGGGTTTTGTGAAACCAGTGGCCTGTTCCACTTCACCCATTGTGATGGGGTTGTAGACTAATTATGGTATTATGCTTGCAGATGGAGACCAGACAGGCAAGATAGTTTTCCTCACTTCCCTCAGCTTCAGTTGGCGTAATACTTGTTCTGATTTCCTCTGTTCACACTGGAAGGGAAGTTGGTCTGTCTTAGTGGTAAGACTGACATCCAGGAATGCTTTTCAGAAAGTTAAACTGTTGCTGTAATGTGTTTTCTACAGCCAAGTTCAGAAGTTACTCTCAGAGGTGTGGCCTAACCACAGGACTGGAAGCCAGAAACTCCTGAGTTCTAACCCTGGTTTCCTCTGGTCTTGAGCAAGTCATTTAACCTCCCTGTGCGATACCAAGTGTTTAAACTCTCCTGCTTTCAGGAAACAGGAGAACCAGAAACCGTTCTAGAGGACAAAACAGACCAACTACTGTGAAGGAAAATACAATAAAATTTGAAGGTGACTTTGACTTTGAAAGTGCAAATGCACAATTCAACAGAGAGGAACTTGATAAAGAATTCAAGAAGAAGCTAAACTTTAAAGGTTTGTGACTTCATTAAATATGAATTGCTGAGCTAGTAGTAAACACTGAATATCTAAACTCCTTTTGAGAAACTGCATGATTACATGTGGCAGCATCTCAAATCTTGTTTGAGGCAGCAGGAGAACAGATGGCTCTTCAGAATGCATCAAGGGAATGTAATGCATTTTATTATCTTCAGATGACAAAGCAGAGACGGGGGAAGAAAAAGGGGACCCTGGAGTGGCAACTCAAAACAATGATGGTAATGCGGAGGAGGACCTTCTGGGACCCAACTGCTATTATGATAAATCCAAGTCCTTCTTTGACAACATTTCTTCAGAACTGAAATCTAGGTGAGTGTGCTCTAAAAGCTTGCTTTTTTTTAAATGCAATTTGGAATTGCAGGATTTCAGATGTAATCTAAGTGATGTGGCTTAACTTTTAAAAAAAAAATCTTAGAATGCAAGAAAGTCAGCAGAAGGGTTTTTAGAAGGGGGTGTCACCATGGGGTTGGGGGCTCACAAGTGATCTTAACTAAACTTCAGTATGATCCAACAAAACCCAAGGATTTCAGCTGATGCTGATACAGTTGCCTGAACTATGCTGTACGAATTTCTAGTTTGGTTTCCTAGTACTGACTTTGAGACCATTGATTTAAAACAAATTTCTTATTTGTTGGGAGGAGACATCAGGATTGTACTGTGCTGAAGATGGTGCTACTTGCAGACAGTAGCAAACTAAGCCTGCAGCTGGGGTAGGGAGGAGGTCAGGTCTGTCTCTTGGAATGCATCAAGTTAAATGTTGGGAATATTAAAACTCCTCTTGCTGCTGACACTGTTATGAACTGCTTGGTGAATTCAGACATCCTGTCAGTGTGTGAAATTCCTTTGGTACTGGCTCTACTTCCTTTCAGCAAAGTTTTCTTACTGAGTGCTTGCTGAAAGGTGTTCAGGACTCAGCAGCTCTGCTAAGGAAGCAGCATTCTGGAGCTGTAGAGCTACCTCAGCAGCACTGCAGAACCTCTTCTGTGACAGGACCTCCTGGATTTCTGGAGAGGCTTCACTGAAGTCCAGAGCTTGTAGTTTCTGAGAAAAAACAGTCAACAGTGTCAGTAAGACTGTGTTCAACCCTTTCCTAGGCCCATCTTCAGTGTTCCAGTGTGAAAGTAGCTTAAGGAAACCAACAGATGTCACTTTCAGATCTGTGCTTAGCAGAGGAATTGAGCTAGTGAGTGCTGCACCTGGCACTGGTTGCAGTTTAGCTCAAGAAAATGAGGAAGCCCAAAGCTTGCTAGGTTGATGGGCATCTAACATGGAATCTGAATGCAGTGGTGCTCAGTTCCAGGCGCACCACGTGGGCTGAAGAAAGGAAGCTCAACACAGAGACATTTGGAGTGTCTGGACGGTTCCTCCGTGGCCGCAGCTTTCGTGGTGGATTTCGAGGTGGAAGGGGTAGTGGAGCAGCACGGCGAAACCAGACCACTCACAGAGCTGGTACTGGCAGAGTGTAACTTCAGAGGCAAGTTTTTTAGTCTTTGTCTCAGCCAGGTTTGTCTCTTACTCATTACCTGAACTATTTGTGTAACCTCTTTCTCTTCAGTTTTGTGGCTATAAGGGGAATTGATCCTTACTGGATTTGATCAGTCCTAAGTAGCAGAAGGCAACATTAACTACTCTAACGATTGTGTTGATTGTTCTGTTGATTTCTTGAGCCAGCCTTCTGTCTGAGAAGGCAAGAGCTGCTTGTGTGAGCTGAGGCTCTAGCCATGCACTTCAGTTGCTCCATGGGTATGAACTGTGCTGCTTTTCTTGGGAGAAGATCCCTGTGATACCAAATCTAATTCTACCTCTCTTTCTGAATAGGTTCTCACATATCTCCTGAGAGGATGAAACTGTATATAAAAAGAAAACAACCAATTCTGCACTAATGTGGGAAAATGGTTCATATTGTTTACTGTCTCAGCTCAAGTGACAGAACTTCATGTACTACTGCTTATATTCTGGACTTATCTTGGACCAGCAACTGTCAGCTGGAATATTCTTTGGAAGAGGGAATGTGTTCAGGGGTACCTTCTTCAGGGTGTCTTTTTTGTTTGTGGTTTTGTTTGTTGTTTTTTTTAAGTGCAGATTAACTCACATGGTTCTTCTTTCTGGGTCTCTCAAAGGCTGCTATAGTCTAAGCTTAAAGTCAGACTCCTTTTCTGAACCCTGAAGAAGACAAATCATGCTATTTTAACGTGGAACCAAAGCTCACTTGAAACAAACCAGCTATAATTTGTTTGTTCTGAGGAACCAAATGGATTCTTTGGTGCTGCTGGTCTCACTGTTCTTGGCAGCAGCTGTGAAGTAGCACTTGGTGTCTGGAAGAATGGATTCCTGGTGCTGAAGGAGTTGTGTATATTGTCACTTGGGAATACTGGATTGTTGATCATGTAGTAGTGTAAGTGACTGTACAACTGTTTGTCTGCTGGTACTAACAGAGAGGTACTGCAGGTTCACACAGAACCATGACACTCTCCAGGTGGAGGGTGCTAGGGACTCCTTAGACTGAGAGCTCCCTGCCGGGTCAGGGCAGTGTTGGGGGATAGAGCTGCATCTGTGGTGGGGCAGGAGCAGCAAATGCCTCTGCTTGTGTGCTCACAACAGAGCTTTTGGCAGTAGTTGACTGTCTGGGAAGGGGATCTTCAGCTCTGACCTGGCCTCAGTCTGTACCTCACTTGTGGGTAGTACCAAACACAAACAGTTCTGTACACTAGTAGAGTGTGGTGGAACACTATGGAATGTTTTCATTAAGTTAGGGATGGGAGTCCATATAATGAAGCTTAATGGATGGGCATGTTTAATTTGTTTCCTCTGTGCCCCCATACTGTAAATAGTTTAGTTGGTTTTCTTTTTTGTTTTTAACAATCTGTATGTGGGGAGAGGGGCTGGGAGGGAGGGGTTACATTTGTTTGCATGACTAAGTGGGTTAAATTGCTCTAGGCATGTGTCCCTTTTTTTGGTTGGTAGGGAATTTTGTTGAAAAAGCACCTTGACGACTGAACCCCTTACATAGCTAGAAGTTTTTAGTTATGCGTTGACCTAGGTTACTGTAAAAGCTTGGATTTATTTTTGTAGGACCTTATTGCTAAGAATTAGAACATAGCAGTGGGGCTGCTCTTTGGAGTAATGTAAATTGTAATTATAATAAACATGTAAATGTTTAAAGTTTCTCTCTTGCTCTGTTCTGGCCATAGCTCTGTAACATCAATCCCTGCAGCTTGTCAGGCGCCTGCCCTGGCAGCAGGGTTCAGATCTAAGAGAAAAGCAGGCTGGCAGGCTGCAGGGTATTACAGTGTGTTTGAAAAGAGCTTAAAACCCCTAATCCAGGGATTGACACCCCCCCCCCCCCCCCCCACACTCCACAC
>VWYK01079249.1:63905-90030 GCA_013399775.1 Semnornis frantzii | reverse complement strand
AATGACACATCAGTTCTGTCTTCATTTTCACATCCAACCTAGAGGACCTCAGTAACTTTAACACCCATTTCCTTTCACTAGACTACTGTCTCTCATTTATCCATGTAGGCTACTCACATCTAAGAAAGAATAAGCAGCCATGGAAATACTCCTTTTCCATAATCCTCAACCAGTTACACCAAGTATTTTATGTTCTCAGAATCACACAGCCAAACAAAAAAAAAACCTTGAAGGGTTCATTTACCTGCAAATGCCATGCAGACATTGTCATCCAGAGCACAGATCTTCCGTACAGTTCTTTCATCCTGAAGTTTTGCCACAGACTTCTTTTCCACCCCAAGAACAACAATGTCCTTCCCTCTTACTCCAACCTTCAAAGCATTAAAAGAAAGAAAAAGTTAAGCTAGGCCCAAAACCAGTAGTTGCAAACTTTGCTGAAATTAAGTAGAAAAAAAAATAAACCCAACCCACACACACTCTAAACGTTAATTCAAAGTGAAGTCAGTATTTTACTTCATATTGCCACAACCCACAGTAAGGTCTGATGTAACAAAATTGCGTTAGATGAAGTTTCATAAGCAGCTTATACCAATTTAAATCCCTGTGGTTTCCAAGAGTTGCATTCTCACTCCTCTTACCAGCTGTGTTTTCCCCAACTCTCTCCAACACTGCAGCCACAGAAGCAGAATCAACATCAAAACTACCACTACAACCTGTCCATTGGTATTGCTCGTCAAAACTCAACACACTTAAGATCAGACCAAGTGCAACCTACGAGCAGCCTGTCAGCAGCTTGCTGCCTTCATGTCCTAATTCATACTTCGAGTACGTTTTCCAGCATCAGGGAGGAAAAAAAACCAAAAGGTGAGGTTTCACAGTCATTCCCACTGCTTCTCATAGCACGATGGCACTACATCTTGTTACGTTTATTTCCATTCTGAATGCAGTAAAATTTCTTCCACGTATTTTTTGTTCGGGTGTTAATAATTTCCTCTCACCCAAATTAAAAAAAAAACAACCAAACCCCCACGAAAAGCCAAAAGAAACATTTAATTGAGCAAAAGCGTGGGATAAAAGCTTGGGATAACTGTAAGCCAGCAGCCACGAAGTTGCTTCCGCAAGTCATTATTGCCATCTTCCCCAATCCACTGGCAATCTGCATGGTGCACAAGTGCAGAACACCACACGCAGAATAATGAAATCGAGGATTGTTATTCTCCCGTGGGATCGCAGCAGCTTTGTTCCCCCCTGAGGCAGCTCTGCTAACTCTGCCTGCCGGGGCTTGTGGGCTGAGAGCAGCCAGTGAGTACAGCGGCTATCAAGACCACGGGAGAGACACTTAAATATACCGAGCCTCCTATTCAATAGGTCAATGCCTAAACACTCACAACGTTCCCCACAACAACCGCGCGGTAACGGCCTGAAGCAGAGCCAGAGCTTGACAGACAACAGGGTACCCACTCTGAAGAAAACGCTTATCGCTAAGGCCAAACCCAGCACTGAAGCCGATCGCTGCTACGGCCTCAAGGCAGATCTCTAGAAGCACGTCACACCGTGACGGACCACCCTTTCCCTCGCGCCCGGTCCCACTCGTGCCACGGGCCCGCAGGCCGGGGAGAGCGGCAGGCCCCACCGCGGGCCTTCCCTCCGCCAGCCGCGCCGGCGCCCCGCGCTCGCTCACTCACCGCGGTAGAGCCCTTCTTCACTGCCTCCTGGGCGTACTCCACCTGGAAGAGATGCCCGTCCGGGGAGAAGACGGTAATGGCCCGGTCGTAGCTCATGGCTGCCGCCCGTGCGTCCCCGCGGGGCCGGAACCAACCGCCTCCCTCAAAAGAGCACACTCATCCCCCGCCCGCCGCTTCCGCAGCTGCGCGCCATCCTGCCTAACGCCGACAGCGCCCCCTACGCCAACTCCGTACGCTGCACCTCCAAAGTCCGGCGCGGAGACAGGGGCGGGAGGCGGGGCTCCATTTGCGCTCTTGGCGTAGGGAGCCCGCTCTACGCAGCCAGCGTAGGCAGCCTGGCACTGGGGCGCTTGGCGTAGAGGGCGGCCGCCCTACGCAGTTGGCGCAGCTGGCGGCTGGCGGCGGAGGCAGGGAGCCGCCGCTCGCCTGCGACAGGAAGCCCGGCGGTAGGGACGCACCATGTGTGGCAGGCGGGGAGGAGGCGGTGNGCTCCCCTCGCCGTGCACTGCGGAGAATCCGTGCACGGCAATAGCAGCCAGATAATAACAATATTATTAGAGCCGGGAACCGATATATTATAGACAAATAAAAAAAGCCCCACCATGTCGGTTGCCTTTGCTTCTGCTCGCCCAAGAGGCAAAGGGGAGGTCACCCAGCAAACTATCCAGAAGGTAAAAGAGCATGCTTTTCTACAGACAATTCTAGACGTTTATTCCGTCCATGCTCCCGCAGCGGAGGCAGGAGGCTGATTTCTAGGGCGAGCAGGAAAACTAGTGAATTTGCGAGGGCTGCAGAGATGGACAGCTGGAGAGAGGTGGGGGAAAGAGGAGGAGGTGGAACAAAGCAAAGGTGTTCAGATCACTGCAAAGACAGAGCGAGAGGAGGACTTGGGGAATAAAATTGGGATGGCAGCGGGGTCTGTCGCTCGCAAAGGGGAGAAAAGCTGCCAATAATACATCGGCGAATTGCAATAAAATCTGCAAATAAATGATTAATTTCTGATGATATGTCGGCTTCTGCCCCCCCTCTCAAAAAAGCCAACCTCCACAATGAATTGCAATAAAATACTGAATTTGCAAGGGTTTTCTTTTGTACTTGGATGCAGAATTTCAATGTCTCAGAAGATAGAGGGAGCACCGACCACCGGTATTTTTCATACACTATTGCCATTATTTGTGATGTGTTTATTGATGTTTAGTGACAAACAAAGGTTTTGGAAGATTTTCTCTGGAGAGGAGACCTCCGTGTGGGTCTTGTGGAGGCCAGAGCAGACGGGTCCTGGTTGGGAAGTTATTGTCTCCTATTCTGCAGGGTTGGCAGCAGGGACCGTGCACACATGCCCGATACCCCTTCCTCCCGCAGCAGGTGACAGTCAGTGAGGAAGAGGCTGGAAATGTCAATAAAGAACATGCATGGTTTTACTTTGACCGCTATTTGTCATTTGTACTCCTACCCTGTTCCCCACCGCGTAGGTATTTTGTTGATGCGGAGTTGTGCGGTGCGGTGGCAGCCAGGTGTGTGTGTTCTGTGTGGTCCTCTTGTAGTGACCAGTGAAGAAGTGGTGTTGCTCCTACAGCAATTAACTGCTCATCAGTAGGGTTTGCAGCAAGCCGTAACCTGGTGCTAATTTATGACTGTGAGCGGTGGAAACCTCAGTGGAAAACTGTGAAGGAACAGAGATTAAGACAGAACAAACTGCCACACGGGAGACTGAAGAGGTGACTTGAATCTCAGGAGACTCTTTGGAAACTAAACCCATTTTTTTGTGTAGCTGTTGCAGCACGTGTGGTATTGTGAAATAGTTAATTTTAAGTACTAAAATATGTCAGGCTCAGTGCGTAAGTTTTTTCTCCTACCTCCAAGGTGGTTTGGATTAGGACAGAATTTCACAATTGAGACAGTTTGTAATTAAATCTGTGACTGTACCCACAGACAAGGGGCAACCAAAGTATCTTCAGTTTGATTTTCAATCCCTTTCCTCTTTTGCATATTCATAAACTTTATGGAAGCTTCACAATATTATTTCATTACCAATAACGTGTAAAAACATCTCCCGTCTTGGGTACATTTGCTGGCATGTTACTTTAGGACCGTTCATCACTGTTGGGCTGTTGGCAGTGATTTTTGTTTTGACAAGTGGCGATGCTGAAGAGGAGACTTGCAGGCACAAGAACTGGGTGGGCTTTGCAGCCAAGAAATGGGGCAGTGAGAGAAGGAGCAGGTGCTAGGCTAGGAACTCAAAAAATCTTCATAAAAATTAGCCCTTTACTACATATACAAATTTCGCTGACAAAGAAGATAGTTTTAATTTGCATTTGTAGTATATAAACAGCTTATTTTTATTTATTAAGTCGTTTTTTATAGTCTTTCAAAACTGTTACTATTCCAGTATCAACTATTCCTGAAACAGATTTCACATGGAGGAACTTAGAGCTTTGACAATACAGCAGTGATGGTGGTGCTTTAAAATACTTCATCAAATAGCATCTACAAGGCAGCAAACTTCAGCTTCTTCTGTGTAACAGAGATCAGAACCTGGTGGTTTTTTCCAGTTAAGCTGGGAAATGAGCACTTCCCAATTCCTTTTTCAGTAAGCAAAACATTCTTTAGCTAACTGTAGAAACAGCCCTTTTCTGACAAAGAGATCTGTCGTGTTACTTGGACTCTTACTGTTGAGTACAAACCTCCCATGAATGTGAAAATGTTGCCAGTGGTATCTGTTGTGGAAAGTGAAAAGGACAGGTCTGTCTTCTCCGCTAATCCTCTGTGCAGAATTTCCACTGACACAGGTGAAAATTCTGCCCGACAGCGAGTACGGAGCAGGAAACAAAGAGCTGCACTGTGAGTCGGGCGGGAGTATTTCCCCCTAAAATGATACGCTGTGCCCGGGTTGCCATGTGAGCACAGGCACGCATGCAGGAGAAGATGGATTCTTGACTGACACCATCCTGACGTCCCCTGTCAGCGCTGGAGAGCAGCCTCCGACCTGCCGCGCAGGCCACAGCAACACCTCTGCTCCTCAGACCTCGCTGGCTGGAGCTGCTGCAGGGAATCGCTACCGGTGCCGGCACTAACAAGCTGTGATGGACCAGGGTGCCCAGCAAAGTGAAGATCAACTTGCAAATGACAAGCCAGAAGCAGGATGAGCTGAGTTCTCCAAGGGAGTGACCAGCTAGATTGCAATTGCTTCAAAAAGTCTTCTGCTCATTTTCCTATCATCTAGCCCTTTGCATCTCAACAGGTCAGGAAATTTGTCCTGACCAGAACACACTGCTACATAGATTAATCCACATTTAACTCGTAGGAAAACATGACTCCTCCCTAAAGAGTTCTTCCATCCTGATGACACAGAGGTTCAAAGGCCCAATCTTGTACTTAATAGCAGTGGTACCTACAAACTGCTTTATGCAGGGGAGTTTTTGCCAGAGGCAAATCTACATCCGTAAATACTGCTGTTAGTTTTGCACTCAGTTGCCTGCAGAAAACTTGCTGCATTCACAGGAAAGCCGAGGAAAGAGAGAAACTATTGTATATGAATTTTTCAACCCAAGCAAGGGATATTTGCAGCTTTTAATTGCATTGCAAGTTCATTAAATAAATGTCAGTGGTCATTTTGTCCAGCAGCTCTGATCTTGGAACAAGTCTGTCACTAAAAATTACTGAATGAAGCCAGCTGGCAGCCACTGACACACAAGTAACTGATGACAATTACTCTGTGCTTTCATTCTCAGTTCTTTATGTATTAGCTAGAACTGAACTATCCAAAAGGACATATTGAGATGTAATTCTCTTATATGTAGTTTCAGTAGATCCAGCAATGCCACTGTTCTACTCCATCAGGTTCAGCAGTTTGCACACCCCACTCCTGTGCAGGAAAACACTACATTCAAATTGTCTGAATGTGTGTTTGTAATTTGGAAGGAAGTGTGTTAGTCAGATCTGGAGTTCTGGAAGGGGCTGGGTGATATTTTTGGAGGAGGCAGAGGTATTTCAGAGTGAAAGTGTTTTCCTTCTTCAGCATAAAGATCTATCTGCTATTTAAGGAGCATAAAAGGTAAGTCCGTTCATTCTGGGTGTTGAACTGACTCCTCTAAAGATAGCTGTTCACAGGTAAATGATCTGAAAAGCACCACCATCCTGTGGCTCAAGCAAGTCACATGTAGGTGCCTGGTAATATCCCAAGGCAACAAAACTGCACAAACACCTTCCACTGCCAAGAAGGGTGAATGTGGAGCATCACACCACCACGGGACTTTAATGAGATTCTCACAGTAACATGTTTTGATCGTATTTCTTTTGTGCAGATGCTAGATGAAAATCACCACCTAATACAATGTATTATGGATTATCAGAGCAAGGGGAAAACTGCAGAATGTACTCAGTGAGTATCGTGAGTTTTGGGCTACGTTAGAAATTTTTGGTGTTCTTTTTTCCTTCAGAAACAGTTCTGTTTGCTGATCACTGAGAAAATACCTGGACTGGTTTTTTTTAAGATGCACTGAGAAATGTTGCTTATCGCTGGAACATTTTACTGTAGTATTTGAGCATTTAGTATTTACAATATTTCTAATAGATAATTTATTAGAATAACTATGAACAATTGCTGGGTCACTTGCTGTGTGCAGATTCGCTAAAAGCAAGCAGGATCAGGTACAAAGTTAATAACAGATTTTTATCAGAAAGTAATTAAATGTTAAGGATCAGGGCTTAACCAATATAGATGTAGATGTGGCAGTTTGTGTCACTCTTTGCTAATCTTGAGAGGAAAATGCTTGTATAAACTTTAGGGGTTAAATCTCAGGAAGACTAGCCAGTTTGCCCCATGAAAGGTCATGTTTGGGGGCAAATCCAGGAAGCTGTCAAAAAAAATACCTTTGCCCACTTACCAGCAGTTTCCCCCTTACCAGGAGGCAACTCGTGCTACAAAAAAACATTTTCTCTTGCATTCTTGGAACCCTCCCTGTTTCCAAATGTTTGCCTCTTTACTTTTGTCAGTGGCACAGCTGTTGGATTGCTTTTGGAAGCTCTCCTGTTCTTTATGATGAGCTTTTCCAGCTCAAGAACTGTGAAGAAGCGTAAATGGTTCTGGCAGTGCTTACTTCAGTAAACACTCCAGTTAGAGCACTCTTGAAAAGATTTTTGTTCTTCTCATCTTTATGGCAGGGCAAACAGGTTTGATTTTTGGAGTTCTGGAATGTCATTACTACTAGGAACCTTGTTAAACAGAGGAAGAAAAAGTGGCTAATTGTTACAGCAGCTGAGGGGTGTCAGTTCTCAAAGACTGAAGTCCCAGCCTGGCAGTTCACTCCAAAGTGCTTTCATAACAGAGTGCATTTTACCTCTCCCTTCTCCCAAGTTGACATGTTTGTAAAAGGGGTGTTGAACATGCTGATCCTTGGTGATCAGCATGACAGCACAGATAGAGGTCATTACTGTAGCTATTTATTAGGACAGATGAAAAGTGGGCTAATGTAACTTAATCATTTTGGGGGGGGAAAAAAAAAAAAAAGATAATGTTCTGTACTGTTAACCCTTTCCAAATAAGCTTTGCTCCTTATTCTGTAGATACCAACAAATCTTGCACAGAAACCTGGTTTACTTGGCAACAATAGCAGATTCTAACCAGAATATGCAGTCCTTGCTTCCTGCTGTGAGTACCAGTGCTACCATTAGATACATTGACTGTACCAGAGGGAAATGTTTTTTAATGTTGTTACTGATCACTGAAAACACAAATTTCCCAGCTAAATGTTTTGAAGTGGTCAAGTAGGCTACTAACCAAATCAAAAGTTACTTTTACTGTATTAAAATGCACTCTTTGGGACATTTGTGTTAACCTCTGTCCCCATAGCTCAAATCCCATAGCTCAAATCCCATATACTATGGGAAATGGAGCAGTGGCACAGATCTGAACAGCCTCCTTCTGTGCCAGATCCATTATTCTTTACCTATTTTACTGTAATCTTTCCTGCTATGAAAAAATCCAATTCAGCATTTGGGTATTGGCTTGTCTTTAAACAGTGTTACTCTTGCTAAATGGATTGATTTTGGAGGTGCTACACAAAACAGCATAGCTTTGTGCTTGACAAAGGTCAGTTTGTCAACATGCTCCTGTGTTGCCTCTGCTAATGCACCTCCCCTCAGCAGTTATGTTCTGAGCAGCACAAAATGAAATTCATGTAAGTATGGAAGAATGGGCAGAGAAGCCAGGCTCTGTTAAAAGCACAATTTTCAGATCTCCACTGTGCACCCTGCTGGATTCTCCATACCAAGCTGGATGTCACTCACAGAACAGTCAGATGGAGAAGGTTTATGCAAGCAAGCCCTAAAAGCAAATGAAGCACATATTTAGTTGAGGCAGTTTTTTGTCATACTCAGGCTAATTTGGGGGTTATTGTTTTTATAATTCAAAACCTAACCAAAAATTTGCTTCTCCTCCTTGTTGTTCGCAGCCACCAACGCAAAACATAAACTTGGGCCCGGGAGGAATGACTCAGACTGCATCCAACCAATCTCTCCATTCACAGAGCAATCTCAGCGATGCGATTGGGACGGGCCTGCCTCCTTCCTCCCTCATGCAGAGTCAGATTAGCAATGGTGAGCTTCAGTCCCCTTTGTGCTGCTTTGCTGTTGCTTGGCAACTGAATCATTAATGCAGAATATACTTAGAGAGCTGTAAAAGACCTCTCCTAACTCACCTTTCAGGCATATGGGAATTTCAGGCACATGCTGAAATCATCACAAAATGGCTACAGTCAGTAATGATGTTGGCTTCTGCCAGTCTCCAGCCTGTTAGTATTTCTGTAGGGGAAATTAAACACATTTTGTTTAAAATGCATAATGAAAAATCAGGGAGTAAAGCTGCATCCAAGTTTTTGTGCGAAATAATAGACATTGTGGTATTTTTATCCTGAAAGTAGTGGGGCTAGGCAGGGTAAAATGAAATTGCTTGCATGACTAACCACACAACCCAGCCTTTAGATTACAAAGACCTTGCAGGATACTTGCCTCTGCAAAAATAATTTGGTGTTGTGTTAGTCTTTGTCCTCTACAGAAGCTTGCAGAGGTTCTCATAGCCAAAGAGTTTGCACAGGCATCTCCTATGAGTAAGATAATAAGCTTTGTCTATTTGGTTTTGTTCCTGTAACTAAAACAAAGTAACTGAAAGCAAAAATTAATATTTAAAAATATTTTTTTTAAATCTGTGCATTTTATGGCATGAATAATCTGTTTATTTTGTAGTTCATAGTTCTGTCATCACTTCTTGTTTCTGTGGGGCTTTCCCAGAGTGACAGGGAGGGAAAGCAGTTTCTATAAATAGAAATATCTGATTGTAAAATCACAGGCCTTAGCAGCAGGGCTCCAGAGCAGATGCAAGCCATGAAATTACTCCTGACTTTTTAAAAAGCCATTTGTGGTCAAGCTGATAGTACTTTTGAATCTGGTGGGTGAGGGACTTCCTTTAAACAGTTACAGCTCGTGAAGTGGATTTACTAAATTTATCCTGGCCTTCTTTATGAAAGAACTATTGCATAGTGTAAGAATTCTGATAAGTCATTCAAAACATTGTTTCGTGTTACTAGGAATCTCCATTTTCTGGTTGTTCTTATTTGCTCCCCACTCTCCAGTTCTTTTTAGCAATGTAGTGTTAATTGAAAGAACCAGAGTGGCAGTCCTGAAGATTCGAGTCATCTGCAGAACAGGAGCAGCCAGGCCAGTTTGCTTCATGTTGCAAGTTTACCTCTCGTTGCCCTAACCCAGTAGTAAAGTCCAGGCTGAGTTGTGAGGATCTCAAGGTAGTTCACTCTCTGCCCTCTCTCTGAGAATCTGTCACCTGGGTAGTGCCAGGTATTGTAGATTGGAAATATCAGTTCATTGGAAGCCAGACTGAGGACACAGCTACAGGTCAGCAAGAAGGTGTGACCGGGAATGCAGCACTTGCCTTGCCTGAGTAGCTGAGTTAGCAGCAGCAGCATGTGTTCTGCTGGTAGTGCCTGCTCTGAGAATGGCACCCTTACACCCCTGGGCCTGGGCACACTCCCCTTGGCTGCCAGCCTCTGCCACTGCTGTCCCTCTGCCAGCTAGAAACAAGCTAGCACAGTCATGCTGCGTGACACAGCAGTCCAGATGTGTCGAGAGACTTGGAGGCTGAGAAACTGTTTCACATCAGTCAACTGCTGTTGGGCAGTGCTTTTAACAAACCAGGGATAGATATGCACAGACAATTCACACTTGTGAGAATTGGATGGCTGCAGAAGTGTGCAAAGTGTTTATCAGCCACAACTGTGCCTTCCCATTGTCACTTTCTGTGTGAAGGGGTAAGAGGAGTGCACAGCAGCACTGAACAGAGAAAGGACAAATGTCAGAATGCTGGAATGTTTCCAGTCAATGTATTTTCTGGAGTGCTTGAAACTGATGGCATGTTTCCACTCTATGTATTTTCTGGAGTGTCTGAAACTGCTGGGATGTTTCCACTCTATGTATTTTCTGGAGTGTCTGAAACTGCTGGGATGTTTCCACTCTATGTATTTTCTGGAGTGTCTGAAACTGCTGGGTTGTTTCCAGAGTCCATGTATTTTCTGGAGTGCTTGAAACTGATGGCATGTTTCCACTCTGTATTTTCTGGAGTGTCTGAAATTAGTGGGATTTGTTCTGCTTGCCTGCAAGGAACTGGTTGTAGGGGATTGCTGCTGGTTTTGTTCTTCCTGTCTGCAGTTCTGTACAGCCTGGATCTGGCTGCCAGGGAGGAGGCTCACTCCCACTGTGCAGTAGGCAGTTTTAATTTGTCTGTAGATAACAGAATAATGAGGAAATTTTTGTTTTGTTTTGCCTTATCATAAGGTATTTCGGGAAGGCTGTGAGAGCTTTAATGCTCACTGTACATTGCCAATAATAGCACAGACTTTCTTGTTGCTCTCTTTAATTTTTCTAGGTCCTAATCACGTGTCTATGCAGCAGTCAGGCCAGAACACTATGCCCACGACCTCTCTGAGTATGACTGTCAGCAGTCATGGAACTGGGCCTGGTTATAGCCATACAGTGCCTGCATCTCAGAATGTGCCAATGCAAGGCCAGGGGTCAATAGGCAATTACGTCTCTCGAACAAACATCAACATGCAGTCTAATCCAGGTAAACTCCCTTTTCCTCCTTCTGGGCCAACTTGACTTTTCAGTGACCTCAGAGGTTTACCACACATGAGTTTGTTCTGTAAATATTTTCAATAGAGAGCCACAAACATACAAGAGGAAAAGACAGCTTTAAGACATCTCTGAATTTCAAGGTGTCAGGCCCCAATGTAAGTCAGAACAGTTTCAGACTTGCTTTACCTCACACCACCTTGCTGTGGTTAGCTAGGAGTTGGGGAAAGGAGGGTGAGCTAAAAGTGCAGCAGCACTATCCCATACCCTCTGGCAGCAGATCCCACAACCGTGGGAGGGATCTGAGCAGCACTTTTATCCTAGCTGAAAGGGCCTGCCAAGGAGTGTTACACATATACTGTTTGTGCATTACTGCCCCACTTTTGTTATTGATACTGCTCACGGGGCACAGAGACACAAGCAGACAGCTCAGAATCAATCCCTTAATTTGTAAATATGTTTGCAACAGAGTATCAAATGGGATGCCCAATGCTTAAGACTTCTTTCCAATAATATGAAATTTAGAGATAAAATTAATCTTAGAATGTCAGTTTTATTTACACTGTGTAATCATCAGATATTTAATAAGATGGAAGTACAGGAAAGAGTTGATTATATTTCTATAAAGAAATGCAGCAATGAATTAGTCAGGAGGTAGAGAGGAACCAGCATCAGTTCTTATTTCTTTCTTTGAGCCTACCAGAGTGATGATTCCATTATTTTAAATAACCTAACAATAATCAAGGCTAGATGCATTTTAAAAAGTCTTATTGGAGCAAACAGCAAGAACTGATCATGCAATAACATCCTTTCTGCATCACAGTGCAGAAGAGGTACATGCATGTAGTAGGAAAACATCTCCCCTTGTGGAAAATCCACAGAAGTATCAGGGTGCACCTCAGTTGAAGGTTTTAACTTCTTTCCAAAGAGACTAGGGAGAGAAGTGTCACATCCTCTGTTTTGCATGTGCATTGTAGTCTCCATGATGCACCAGCAAGCAGCAACATCACATTACAACTCGGCACAAGGCAGCAGCCAGCACTACCAGGGGCAGTCCTCCATTGCCATGATGAGCCAGAGCAACCAAGGCAACAGCATGATGGGACAGCGACCAATGGGCCCTTACAGAGCTTCACAGCAAGGTAAAATCTAGTATCAGATTACTGAGATAGTCACTGGGGGAATGATCATGTGCAGTCCATCCTGTGGGGTAGGTAAGTCTGCAAGACTTCCAAGTCATGTTTATGAATAGCAAATCCCATCCAGGAACAGAGGAAACTTCAAATGATAAAGGGATCATGACCATCAGGCAAACTTTAATCTCTTTTCAAGATCTATCTATTTAATTATTTTAGGGATTTAGGAAAATAATTCTGTCTAGAAGGGATCATCTATCTCTAATGAAAAGATGATTTGATACACAGCTTGCTCAAGCCACTGGGGCTCTTTTCAGCTGTTTCAAATGGTATTGGATCAGCCATAATGTGGCACAGTTAACATGCAACACGCAGAACATTTCTACAAAGAAGATGTAGTTTGCCAGCAATTAGTATGAAAAATTAGGCCAAGGGGAGGAAAACACTAGAGGATAACTACTGGGAAAAGTTCTAACAGGTAATGAAGCTGCTAGGCTGATTCTAACATAAACTGAATTTTGCTAGGAAAAAAAAATCATACATTAATTAAAACACATTTAATTCTGTCTGGGTTCTTGAGCACAGAATGCACTGCTGAGCTTTGTAAGAACTCAGACTCGTAGATAAAATGTAGCCATCATGTTTGGAATTGCCACAGTGTGAGTGAGTGTAGGACATGTTACTGACCATTGCACCACTTCTGAGAATACAAACGTGTTTCCTTTTTCTGGTGAGCAGAACATCTTTGAAACTGCTCTCCACTTAGATAATTTGTCTGCTTATTCAGGTGTAAAAACTGTTTTCTTAAAGAGAAAATTGATAAGAAAAAGCTATCTCTTAGGAGTGCCTGGGCTCAGCTTGCTCTCTCTTGTCTTTGCCTTGCAGGTTCCTCACAGCAGTACATGGGTCAGGAAGAATATTACAGTGAACAGTACAGTCATGGGCAAGGCTCCTCAGAACCCATGAATCAGCAATACTACCCAGATGGTAATTCCTCTGAGCTGCAGTCACTGTGACACTGATAAAGTGGAGGCCAGCATGACTGCCACATCCAAGGGCATGGCAAACCCATTACAATTCATTTCCAATTTAAATGCTAGAAGATTCTAATCCCAGGGCATGGGAGGCTGGTGCACAAACACACGCATCAGTGCATCCTGCTATCCAGGCTGCTTCAAAGAGCACAAAGCCAAGTATGGATTAGTGATCACAGGAGATTTATCCCTGTGTGTCTTTCCTTGCCATCTAGTTGGCCTCCTACCTAAGAGGTCTGTGTTTCCTCTTAGCCTCATCTTTGTGCATAAGCAGCTTCATAATATATTGTTCACCAATATATTTCTCTAGTTATATTAACTGTGGATCTGACCATTCTTTGCAGGACATGGTGATTATGCCTATCAGCAGTCATCCTATACTGAGCAGAGCTATGACAGGTCATTTGATGACTCTACACAACACTATTATGAAGGAGGTAGGAGAATACATTGGCAATCTTTGTAAACCAGAGCTCTAATCCCCTAGAATGCTAATTGAAATGCTTATGAAAATCTAAAATATTACTTACAGTTTCTGCATCACTAACTGCTACTTAGCCATTACTTAAGTAATGGCCATGAAATAGAATTTAGCTAGAATATAGCATGGTTTACAGTGAGGCTGTCTCAGACTCATGTCAGTAACTGTACTGAGAGGCAGTGTCCTGTGCAGCAGTGGGGGATCACTAACAACTTGTATCTAGTTCCATATCCATTTAAAAAGTTGTCCTTGGTTGTACCTGAGCCAGCTGGAATTACAGCTATGGATAGTGAACTATTGTTGCAATAAGAGAAAAGACTTCCAGGATATCAGTATCCTCCACTCCTGCAAAATTGTCTAACAAACATTTTATATAATGCAAATAAAAGTGGCTGCATTAACATAAAAGGTTATGCTGACAGAGGTAGCCTTGCAGGTTACAGATAGAAACAGAGTTCAGAGCTGGAAAAAAATAGCAGCCATAAATGGAAATTTCTCTGAATAAAGTCTGCTGGTTAATGGCAGCAGCAATCTTAATTAATTCACAAGCTGCCAAAAACAATGGGTTAAATTAAACTGATCTTTGAAAAACACCAATACTATGAGTTCACAATTCTGCCATTAAAAAACTCCCAACAGTAGAAGGTCAATAAATTCAGTGATAATATCAAGATACCTGAACTCTAAATTAACTGCAAGAATATGAACTTAATTATGATATGGCAAGGTGGCAATTAGGAAAAGCAATGTCCTCTGTGTAGCTCACTTTGTTGTTTCAAGACAGTGCAAATGGAATTTCTAGCAGAGGTATTTTTAAAAATACCAGTGACAACAAGTTAAGTCTTTCTGAGACATATGAATAAACATAATTATCTAGAAGAAAATGAGTGTGGAAGCTTTTTGGGAAGCCGAGTATTTACCCTGCCATCCTTATCTTTGTGACTGTGTTTTTTTCTGAAACACTCCTTGGGTTAAAAAAAAAAAATCCTTTGGGGAACTGCTGCTTTTTGATTGTTTACTGATGTGTATGGAAAAACTCTCTCCTGTTCAAAAGAATTAAAATTCACTGAATAAACATCCTGACTGGCAAAATGCAATTATCTATATCTGAAAAGAGTACTTGTCTGGTAGTCTTGAGACCAAGGCTCCTCACACCTTTCTTTTCCTTATGATCCACAGTGAAATATGATCTTCAGCTGTAACCAAACTCTTCAATTTTTCCTTCCTTTAGGAAATTCCCAGTACAGCCAACAGCAGGCAGGATACCAACAGGGAGCTGCACAACAGCAAACATACTCCCAGCAGCAATACCCCAATCAACAAAGTTACCCAGGACAACAGCAAGGATACGGTAAGAAAACTCTCACTGACCAGTTAAATGTCTGCAGTATTTCATCCTGACACCTCCAACCCTGAAGTAAAATACGCTTTAAGCTATTTCCTTCATTAACCTTGGACATCCACATAGCAAAAACAGCCAAAGAGCATGGCATGGAAAGGGATTCTGGGCAGTAGCATCTCTTAGTGTAGCACTGCATTCCATACTGTTATGTTAGCATGCTGAATTCCTCTCTCTTGAAAGAAAGTTGCCTCGTGTTGACTTCCTGCTAAGTGTCTGCAGGACATCACTCTCAGACCTCCCACACCTCTTAACAGTGACAGTAGAAACTAACATCAACAGTCCAGAGAATCACTACTCCCCCACACGGATTTCTTGCAACATCACAAGGGGTTTATTCTTTGGTGAGGGACTGAGGTGAAAAGAAAGAACTGGAGGTGCTGTGAACGTGCAGGCAGCACTGGCACAGAGCTTTCAAAACCTTCAAGATGTACCTTCAATGGTACATCTCCCCACTGCCATCAAGAGTTTGATGGCTGTCTCTGAGTTTCTTGACCAGTTGGAGGCAGCTTGCATGTTTCCTCAGCCTTTAGGAGAAAAAAAAAACAAAACATTGCAGGTTATTTATTACAAAAATGTCTGCAAGAGAGTTGGAAATAATCTAAATCCTAGGTTCCTTGCCCAGGGAGGTGATGGAGTCCCCATCCCTGGAAGTGTTTAAAATGAGACTCAGTGTGGCACTGGGTGCCATGATTTAGTTGATTAGATAATGTTGGGTGATAGGTTGGACTTTATGATCTTGAAGGTCTTTTCCAACCTGGCTGATTCTGTGATTCAGTGCAAGGGACTTCTGGTTGATCTCCAGATGTGATAGTGGACCTTGAACTGTCAGTTTTAACCAAACTGGATAAATCAAGGTCCCTTCCAACCTAAATCATTCTATGCATCTATGAGTCCATGAATTGTTGACATAAACAGCAAAGCCACTTTAGCAATGTATGATCACATGAAATAGAGCTCACATGCCTAAGAAGTCAATCCCATAATGAGCAGCTGCAGCACCAGTAGATTGGACCACTCGGACCAGACAAATTCTGTGAAATTAAATAAAAAATTTCATTTATGACCTTAAAACTTGGCTTCCTCTTCTTAATAGTTCTTTTTCATAGAAATCCACCAATAATGCTAAAAAAGTAAGGGCACACAGGCTGCTATACACGCAATACAAACGAAAGGAAATCAATATCCCCCTGAAGCTGTGTGTCTGATTTATATGTATCTAAGTGACTTCCCAGGTTGTGCCTGGTTAGCAGAGCTTACAGGGCACAGCCAGATTAAAACAAGAAGTTCAACATGCAGTTGTTACTAAAATAAAAGCCAGGTAACTTGCATCCAGGTAATATTGGGCCATGCCAATCCAGATTTCAGAGAAGCAAGTCACATAATGTCAGGGATTNACAAGAAGTTCAACATGCAGTTGTTACTAAAATAAAAGCCAGGTAACTTGCATCCAGGTAATATTGGGCCGTGCCAATCCAGATTTCAGAGAAGCAAGTCACATAATGTCAGGGATTGGAAGGGATCTCAAAAGATCATCCAGTCCAACCCTCCTGCCAGAGCAGGGTCAGCTATACCAGATCACACAGGAAGTTGTCCAGGTGTATACTTGAAAGTATACAATATTTTCTGAGCAAAGCTGAAAACCTAAACTGAAGTTGACAGCACTGTGTCATTATTAGTATTAACAGTTCTCAGTCTGAAGGTAGAGGAGAGGTCTAGGCAAAATCTACTCACAGTTTACACTCACAGAACTTTGTTAATATCACATTTTACATTATATTAACCACAAGAACCTCCCCCCAGCAAATCAAGCCATAGTAACACATTCTGTTCTCCTCAGGTCCTGCACAAGGAGCCTCTTCACAGTATTCCAGCTACCAACAGGGGCAGGGGCAGCAATATGGAAGTTACAGAGCTTCTCAGACGGGCCCATCCGCTCAGCAACAGAGGCCTTATGGCTATGAGCAGGTAAACACTAAATTTCTGCTCTGATAAAGCAGATTTAGCTGTCAGGTCCACATAGAAATGTAGCTGAGCGTTTGGTGCAGGCATATTGGTGATCCTTCAGTGGGTCTTCCAAAATTCGTGGACCAAGAGAAATTGGCTAGCTTGCTGTCTGTAAACCTCTGACACCTTATTCTCCAACATCTCTATTTCTCTTCTCTTATAGGGACAATATGGAAATTACCAGCAATAAAAGAATACTATCCTGTGTCAGATACACTTCAATAGTATCTCCATCTTTTGAACTGGATGTACAGGCAGTTTTGATTAATTGTAATATGTTGGTTACCCCTTAGCACAAAGCAGCGTCTGTATGTGAACAGTGTTCATTTCATGCTGGATATGAAGCAGTGCACTACTGGTAACAAGACAATGCTTTAATGGTTTGATATTTGGTGCTGTGTATAGTACTGTATGTTGATACAACGCAGAAGTTTTTCATTTACCCTTCTTCCTTGCCCCATTTGTGATGTTTCTAAATAGCTTTAGGACCATTTGATCGCAGTCGTGCCCCGTCCTAGGAAGCAGCCAGGTTATTCTGCAGTCTGGCTCAACACAAAGCCATTCCATCATATATCAAGTTCAGGGACACGTCCTGGGGTAGGTTATTGACCTTTTTTAACTGAATGCATTGAAGAACACCTGCCAGCCTCTGAAATCCACAGCTCTTAATTTTATTTCTTAAGAATAAGGGGATGGATGCATTTCTTGCCTGAAGACAGTGCTATGCTATATGTGAAAATTACCTGCAATGTTGGCAATACCTACCAGGGTTAACTACCCAACTACCAATTCAATAATCTGCATAAATCCATGTTTCTGTTGTGAAAAAGTACAGAAAGATGATCAAAACCTATATTCAAGGTTAATCACTAGAGGCACCTTTTATGTGGCCGTGGAAAGGAATTCATTTCGGTTGTGGAAAGAAAAAACAGAAGGGAGCTCTGAGATCTGCAGTGTCAGCCTGCTAGACACCAATATTGCTTCATATTGTGCTTAGCTGAGAAAAACACTTGGCAAAACTTGAGTCTTAAGTACACAACTACAAACTTTATGACAGGCATATATATTTTTATGCCAAATTTCACAGCCAGGTGGCTGGCATCCTTCTTTATTTCTGATTCTTCCAATGCCCTTGCTCAGATTTTCCAGCAAGTATTATAATCATAAGTATAGTCAAATTTTTTTGGTCTAATACAGCTCATCCTCACTTTTCTTTTTTCTCATGTTGCTTGACAGAAATAGTTCAGAAGTCAAAGAAGAAAAAAACATCCATTTTTTAAATGGCAGATAAACACCTGCATTCAGCTTTCATTGTGAAATAATATGCATAGAGAGGGGAGCTGTTACTGGGGTCAACCAGTGAGAGAATAATTATAGAGGGAGAATTTAGAAATAAAGCCTAGTGGCATGTAAAAGCCAGTATGAACAATGTTAAGTCATTTCTATTCAGTTTTATATAGCCCTATAAAGTGTTGAAAAAAAGCACTTATAAAGTGTTTATCTAAGTGTTGGACAAAGTACCGTGCCCAACCTTCTCAGAGGCAAAAGGCTAGAAGGATTATACTCCATGAGCATCTTTTAATGTGAGGTCAACTGCAAATTTACACTGGAGAGTAAGGAAATAATCCCTAGGATTTTCTCCTTGTCTTTGTTCAAACTGGTGTCTTTATGAGATTTCCAGTTCTAGTACTTTATACTTTGAAAAGCCAAGACCACAGGGAAAACATAAGATCTCTCAGTTCATTACCTTTTTTCCTCTAAAGTCTTTAACTGGACAGCCGAAGAATTTGTATTAAATGCTGTCCAAGCACTGCCCTTCCTACATTAATAATTTTAATTACTGATATGAAGGCATTTTTTCCAGTCAGTTATCATTTATCTCATCTTTCCTGCTGGTATTTTCATGCAAATAAGTTCTCTCAAATAGCGAGGAAGAGAAAAGAAGTAAGATTGTTTCCTTTATGATTATTTCCTTTATGAATATTAATATTACAGGTAGCCAGAAGAATGCAATATTGCTCTTTGCCAGCTTGGAAATATGCCTTTTATGTGGTTTTTGGAAAGTGCTGAAATACTTTTGAGAGAATATGAGCAACACTTAAAACGAAACAGCAACATTACATCAATCTGAAATGTCTTACATTAAGAACTTCTTGAATGTTGTGTATATAATGTATTTGAAAGAGCACTTTGGAAATAGTTTGTACATTTATTTCCTAATTTATACATGATTTTTGGTGTTAATATTTCTAATTGTTAAAAATAACAAAATGTTTATTTAATGTGTTGTCCATTTTTATGTATTAATGTGGAAACAAAGTGATCCCAGCATTCTGACTTCTTCCATTAATTGTATCACTTTCTGTTTTGTAATACAGAATTGCTTGAAAGTTGTTTAGGTTAAAAATTACCTGAAAATGCAGTTGGTGGTACCTTTCTTACAACACAGACCTTTGAGTGGAAGCAACAGATGAAGGGAGGCTCTTTAGAGCTGCACCTTCTCCCCTGCTTCTCTGATACACTTTATAGATAATTGCGTATGATGAAAGCTTGTCCCAGCTTTCAAATTATTTGACGTGCAAAGATCAAATGCTCTGTGTGTGTGCAGAGTAGGTAATAAATAGCTCATCTCAAAGACAGCATGGGGCAGGGTACCTGTGGCACACTGATTGATGGTGCAGGAGGACTGAGGGACTCCTTCAGGGGGCCAAGATGCCTTACAGGGGGCCTGTAAGAGATGGGGACAATCTTTTTAGCAGCGCCTGCTGTGCTTGAACAAATGGTGATTATTTTAAACCTGGAAGATTTAACCTAGACATAAGGGACTTTTTTTTTGGTTTATGATGAGGATGGCCGGAGGCTGGCCTGTTACCCAGAGAAGCGGTAGGTGCCCCATGCCAGGTCAGGTTGTGTAAGGCTCTGAGCAACCTGCTCTAGCTGCAGATGTCCCTGCCCAGTGCCGGGGCGGGTGGACATGACCTTGAGAAGTCCTTCGCAACCCAAACGATTCTGCGACTCTCCGCCCCCGGTCAGCCTGCCAGCCTCACGGGAGGTTATTTCAGCTGCCGCAGCCGCTCAGTCTCTGCTTCCTGCGGGGACAGCGACTTCTAGTGCCGCTTCGACTGAGGCGGGCAGGGTGCTGAGCGCTCTGCTGAGGGAAGGAATCCCAGACCGGCTTCCCTCCGCTCTTTCTCACCGCGCAGCCCCGGGATGCACAGCACCGCCTTTTCAGGGACTAGCTTCACCCTCACGGGAGGGAGCTGCTTACGGGAGGTTCGAGCCTGGGGCACATGAAGAACCACGGGCCCGTGCGCGCAGCCCTGTGTCGGGTCTCAGCGCTCTCCCTGGAGCTGTGAGGTACGGTGGCACAGATGCTGCTGTGCAGGGGTGACTGGGGGCTGCAGACACACAGCAGAAGAACCTCAGGGGGCCGCGGAGCGCACCTTCCCGCGCTTTCCCCGCGGGTCGCACTGCGCCGGCGCAGCGAGGCGCGGACGGCGGTGGGCCGGGCTCGCAGCGGAAGGAGGGGATGCGGCTGCGCCGCGCTCGGGCCGTCTCCGCTGCTGCCGGTGTCGTGCTGCGCTGTTCTGGCGGCCGCCGGCACGGTGCTGCCGAGGTACTAGGCCATGCTGGCGCGGTGCTGGGCTGTGCTGGGCGGCCGGGCCGTCCCGGCGGCTGCCAGCGCCGTGTCGGGCAGCCGGAGCCAGTGGAGGCCGGCCCGCCTCCTCCTGAACCCCGAGCGGCTCCGCCAGCCGACGTTTTCCACAACCTGCCCAAACTGCTCTAAAAACAGGCGGTTGAGGCAAAAAAGAGACATTTCAGAAAGGAAACTGGTAAGTGCTAATGTAAATGAGCCGAGGGGGGTCTGTCGGTACCTTGCTGGGTGGGCCCCCCCCGGGCTGGCTGCAGAAAGCGGGGGTGCCTTGTTCCGGGCTGTTTTCTCCTCGCAGTAAACACGGGTTTTGATGCGAGAAATCTGATAAACTTGTTGAATAGCGAGGAAATAACTGCTATGTGACATTACCGGCGTTCAGAGCGATTCTGTAGTGGTCACAGCCTTCAGCAGCAACACCTCCCGGATTGAAAGCATGCATGGATCGAGGAAGCAGAAAGTCTTACATAGTTTTAAAATTAAAATACTGTTTTTTCTCGCTATTTTTTGTACTCTTTACATAGTAATTAGTTGCTAAATAGTTTGGGGTTTTTTTGTCAGAAACTGCAGGCATTTAGAATTTTTTTCTTTACATAGTTCTAACTATATTTCTTTGCAAATGTTTTCTGATGAGCAGTAACTCGCGTCCCACTTAAAGCAATACTTTGCTGTCTCCGTGTGGTGGTGCCAAATGCTTTTCTTAATGAGGCTTTTTAAGAAGTTGCTGGTCATAGTATTAACTCTTAAATATCAAGAGTTAGGGTCTTCTTTTTTCCCCCGGTTGTTTATTTTAGTGTCATAATACCAATAAGACCTCTTTCTCCCTCACACGCTGTTCAGGCTGTTTAATTAAAGTGACCCATACTGTTCATTCTCATTATGAAGTCTTAGTAATTGACAGGATTAGATTGTTGCCACAGTCAGGGTAATCCTTTCTCTTCTCACCCCCATAAATACATAATTAATTCCACCTGCCTCTGTGAAGCTACTTCTCTAATACTACTACTTGGGGATTTCAGGCAGCTTCTTGGATATAGCTAAATATCATCAAACCTATTCTGCTGGCAAAAAAGCTGATACACAATTAGAATAGTTCTTTTGCCAGAAGTCAAATACTATGTTAATGTCAGAAATAGAGCTAAGATCTGGAATACTCTTTGCATCTTTTTTATTGAGCCCCTAAGCAACAGATGGTGGCATGCATTAAGATTTCCTCTGCTTATGATTGCAAATACTTTCTATTCTTTGTCTTTAATGCTTAATTAGTAGGAGATTGAAATTTGCCTTCATTTCATCACTGGTTATAGAAAGGGTAAATCAGCATGAGATTATTTTGTGTTGCTATTGAATGAACTCTCTCTATTGAATGCTCTTGTGAGACCCCACCTGGAGTACTGTGTACAGTGCTGGAGCCCCCAACACAAGAAGGACATCAAACTGTTGGAGCGAGTTCAGAGGAGACCACGAAGATGCTCAGAGGGCTGCAGCAGCTCTGCTATGAAGACAGTGTGAGAGAGTTGGGGCTCTGCAGCCTGGAGAAGAGAAGGCTTCGAGGAGACCTTGTAGTGGCCTTCCAGTATCTGAAGGGGTCCTACAGGAAGGCTGGGAAAGGACTGTTTACAAGGTCTTGTAATGACAGGATGAGGAGCAATGGGTCTCAACTGGCAGAGGGAAGATTTAAACTAGGTGTTAGGAGGAAAGTTTTTCCAGTGAGGTTGGTGAGACACTGGCACAGGTTGCCCAGGGAGGTTGTGAATGCTCCCTTCCTGGAAGTGCCGAAGGCCAGATTGAATGAGTGACCTGTTCTAGTGGGAGATGTCCCTATCTATGGTGGGGAGGTTGGAACTAGATGATCTTTGAGATTCCTTCCAGCCTAAACCATTCTATGAACTCAGCATGACTTAAAACAGCAGGTCTGCCTAATAAGTTTTGCAGACCAAATCACCTTCTTGGAAGATGACTCTGGTAAACCGTACTTAGGGGTACAAACCCCATCCTTGTTACAGACACGCTATTTCGTGGATCACCGGAGGGTGCGTGTGGTTGGAGGACAAGGAGGAGGAGGGGGACATTCTTTTCATAGTGAACCCAGAAAAATATTTGGAGGTCCTGATGGTGGAAATGGAGGTGATGGCGGTCATGTCATCTTGAAAGGTAAAACTCACTAAATCCACTTGGTTTCATGTTGTTACTTAATGCTCTGTCCTGCCCCCTCAGCAAAACCAGCTCTACATGTGTGGCAGGTGTGGTAAACGTAACTAAAAAATGTTTAAATGGTTATTTCTATATAAGATGTCTTTGCTTTTTACTTTGTCCTGAGCTGTGGTAACAGCACGTAAATGACACTGGCAGCCCTAGAAAGCATTTTGGAAATCAAGGTACGTTACGGATACATTTTAGTGGCTGGTGCCTGCCTATGTTATGATAAGGCTGGGATCTGATCAAATTTTACTCTTAAGGTGGATAAAGGTTCTCCTGCCACCACTCTGCTATTTCATCTGCTAATGCAACAAGTGAAATTTCTACAGTGTTTTGTAGTGGTTGATTTTAGAGTGGCCAGTAAATAAAGTCTATGATTAATAAACCTAAGCTTATAGATAACTAAAGGCAGGTAAACGACTTCATAACTTGTATTAGTCTTCCTTGGTATGTTATTGTTGGGGTAGTAAATTCATGCAGTACCCAAAAAAGGAAAGAACAGTGAAGAAGCTGCTCTTCCTGAATCTTCATCTGTTTAAAATACATATGTTCTGCTTTACAGCTGACCGGCAGACGAAGTCACTTTCTTCAGTTCTCCCCTTCTATCAGGGTGTTCATGGAGAGAGAGGAGGAAGCAAAAACTGCTATGGAGCCAATGGTGCATGTGTGTATGTTAAAGTAAGCAGATTAAGTTTGCATGCTGGTTTGTTAGCTTTGTGTTAACCTTGCCGATTTTCAGGCTGGATGACCTTGCTGTGAGAAAACCTCCTGAGTTTTTTCAGGGAGCCTTGTGCTGTTGCTGCTGAGACAGGGCTGGTTGGCACACGGGCAGATCAAGCTGCTTTTAAAGTACTTGTAAAAATCAGTCTTCTTTGGACATCTGGCCAAAATAAATACAGTTGTAGTTTGCTTTCCTTCTAGGGATTGTATGCCTAGAGCAATCACAACACAGAACTTTTAAACAGGAGCAGACTTTATTTTCCTTTTATACTTTTTTTTTTTCCCCTCAGCATGCCTGTTTTGGTCCACATTTAATCCATTTCTTAGGTCACTGCTGTGCTTAGGCTCCTTTGTGTAAAATGAGTGAAGGAGGGTTATAGTACCATTAGTATTTTAATGAAGTATAAATGTCTGGCAGTGCCATTTGGATCCATAAAGTGACTCTTGTGGAGTACACTTGTCTTTTTTGATTCCCCAGCATGAGAATATGGAGCAATTTTCAACACATCTGGAACTGGCTGGTTAAGGAACAGCTGAAGACAGCTCTGCTGCAGGCTTTGAGCATCAGTGTAATGCTTGCACCTCTCTTTAAGGTCCCTTTGGGTACATTGGTTAAGGAGGATGGAGAAGTTGTGGCTGACCTCACACAGCATGGTGAAGAGTATGTTGCAGCTTATGGAGGAGCTGGAGGGAAAGGGAATCGCTTCTTTCTTTCCAATGAAAACCGAGCTCCAACGTTATTTACTCCAGGAGAGCCAGGTCAGGACAGGGTTCTCTACCTGGAACTGAAGACAACAGCTCATGCAGGATTGGTGAGTGTTGCTGTGGTTCTTCAACATTCTTGCCATTGTGGAATGATACTTGACTGACTGAAGAGATAATGTTTGCTAACATTTATGTTAGCCTTTTGACTTACTTGTTTAGAGATGCAGCTAGATGCTTTCTTGTTAGAAAGGTGTCTAGAGTGATTTGCAGAGCTGTCACTCTCTTGCTCCCTGACCTCATCCTACTTTAGCTAAAGTCAGTGCCATATGTAGGAAAGCCATGCACAAGATTGATCAGTGTTTAACAGACTTACGATGTTGGGCAGCAGGCTTTGTCGCTTTGTCTGCAGATGAAGAGTACAGAATGGAAAATTCTTACAAATGAGTTTTTTCTAAATACCAAGGAAACAAAAAGTGCTGAAGTTCAACTTTGTATTTCATCCCTGTATTTCTCTCTTTACAAATAGTAAACCTTTGACTTTGTTAATTCCAGGTTTAACAACCTCTGAAATGAAAACACTATTTAGATGTGCATACAAGGTTAATTTAGGGCACAAGCTCTCTTCATTTTCAAGTATAGAAATGTTTTAACACCAACTGGTAAAGTTGTTACAGCTGCACTTTGCCGCAGAGAGTTCTTGCTGTAGTTCAACTGCAGAATGATTCTCTGGTGTAGCAGGATTTTGTGCATTTATTCAGAAAACTAAGAAAAGAATTGGTGGATCAATACACTTAACTCTAACCAGCTGGAGACTGGTCCATTTCTCACACTTCTGCCACTGATTTGGAAATGTGAGATGGATCTGTTCTGTACTTTACTTCCTCTGACGACAATTTGAAGTGTCTGACATCGGCAAATAGAATTTAGGATTTGATCTACTTTCGGCTATCGTATGTCAACTGCAGAATGTATCTCAGTAACTTCATTTCTGGCAAATGTTTGTTTAAATTCTCTGCCAGAGGCCAGGTTTCAACTTAATTCTTTGATGTCAAGACTATGAAAATCCCAAACCCATAGGCATTCTAGTTACTTACAGGCCAAATTCTGTTACAGAGTCAGAGCCAAAGCAAATTCTGATTTTTTTTTTGAGAACAATAAATCAGAATCAGAAAACACAAATAAAGATGTGCAGGACAGAGTGCTATAGCACTATTTCAGGGTAAAAGAGATCTTACAGTATTTGCCCTTTTGGCTCTGAACAAAGTAAATACTGAAGATGGTACAAAACCAGCTAGGGGGACCTTTGAGCAATTTAATGCTCAAGTGAGCAAAAAAAAGGGAAAGCAGGATGCTTTTCAGAACTAAGTTTCTAAAATTAGTGTTGTTATATTCAAGCCAGAAGAACTTGGACACATCTGCAGAAGCTTCCAGTGGTTGGTTTGTTTACCAGGATTAACCCAGAACTGTGGCTTTAATGATTCTATTCCAGGTGGGCTTTCCCAATGCTGGCAAATCATCGCTTCTGAGAGCCATCTCCCGTGCAAGGCCAGCTGTGGCTGCCTACCCTTTCACAACCCTGAATCCCCACGTTGGCATTGTTCACTACCAAGACTATGAACAAGTGGCAGGTATGTTGTGTGTACCTGGATAGCAATTTGTCACCTGGGATATTCTTTGAAATGCTGCAGAAGGAAGCTTAGCAACTCTGTAGAATTGTTACATGAAAAACAGCATGGGCAGTGGGTCAAGGGAGGTGATGCTCTCCTACTACTCAGCTCTGGTGACATCCTACCTCAACTACTATGTCCACCTCTGGAGCCCCTGGTACAAGGACAAGGAACTGTTAGAGTGGGTTCAGAGGAAGCTGCACAAATGATCAGAAGGTTGGAGCACCTCTCCTATGAGGACAGACAAAGAGAGTTGTGGTTCAACCTGAGGAAGAGAAGGCTTCGAGGAGACCTTAGAGCAG